>SSSL01000607.1:0-40142 GCA_008086715.1 Sitobion miscanthi
CACAGAACATTTTTGAATTTATCATGATTTTCAAAAGCTTCTTTTTGGGCACTTCCCCCATGTCGATGTAATCGTGTAATATGTCCAGGTAAAGATAAACCTGATGACATTTCTTTACCATAAACCTCGGTGGCACCTGTTTTAATAAAATTGTGTAGTATACAAGTTGTCATCACTATGGTATCTGCATTTCGTGGTAATGCATTCAGTCTTCTATAATAAATTCGAAGCTTTGCTGTAAGTTGATCAAAAGCGTCCCCAACAACTTAACGTGCTCTTGAAAGACGGCCATTAAAGTTTTTTTTCTTCTGGTCTTCATACATTTGCGGTCCTGGGTAAGGCCTTGACAAATATTTTTTGAGCGGAAAAGCCTCGTCACCTATTATAACTAGGAGCAATTTTTCATTAGCATCTGGAAGGTATTGGTCATTTGGAATATTTAATTTATTTCTTTCTAAAGCTTTTCCTTAATTTAAATTTATATTGAGCATCCACAAAAGCAAGTAATACTATCGAGAAGGTTTTTTTGTAGTTAAAGTAGGGTGATCCACTATTAACACGTTCTCATCCGCGTCAATTTCAGAGGTCAAGCGCACACAGCCGCGTAAATATTGATAACATCACACTCGTGACATCGGCCGATGACGATTACGTGTCGTCATGTTTCGTAAATTTCATAAAAACTAATAAAATATAATACGATATTATAATAATACTTTATTGACTTTTAAAATATTTTATTATATAAAAACAACTATCTCCGAAACTTCGACAACTTTAATAATATAATAATAACACAATAGTATTGTACCTTCAATACATAAAAAATAAAAACCCTTCAAAAAAAATCATAATTATAATTAAAACAATTGAACAAATAAACTTAAATTGACTTGTGAAAATCTTCAAAACAACTATCTAAACATAATCCAGTTTGGTCTTGACACTCATTGCAAAAATAGATTCTATTCTTTCGAATTCCCTGTGCATAACAATATTTGCACCTTTTGTACATATACCTTTTTTTATTATTTTTTGGAACTTTTTTTGGTAAATGAGTTTCAGAATTTCTTTTTTTAGTTTTTATTTGAATATTTTGTTGTTTAGGTAACAGCCCTTGTATAACTGAAAGCCTGTAGTCATACAATGATGTTTTTTTTACATGTTTGTTATATAAAAAATATGAGTTTATCAGTAATAAGTGCATAAAATGTAAACCAATTTTCTTATACCATCTTAATGTTTTTCTCTCAAAAGGATAGTAAGCGGACATATTTTGATCTTGCCTATCTACGCCGGACATGTTTTCGTTATATTTTTTTACTGAAATAGGCTTTATCTTTACTTCTTTTTTTTTGTAGTAGTAGTTTCGTGGAAACTCTGAACTTATCATTAATACGTCTCGTTTGTCCCTCCATTTTGCTACACAAATACCATCATTTGTATATCTACATATACTTTCACCTTTTTTTAGTTTTTTTTCAATGACATCTTTAGGATTATTTTTTCGATTGGACCGTAAAGTACCTGTTACGTATGTTTTCTTAGACAATAATTTCCTAGATAATTACACACTATTATAAAAGTTGTCCATGAATAATGATCTACCTTTGTACAATAAACCATCCATAAGTTTTTCTACCACAAACTCTGTATGAGTGGAATCTTCAGATACGTCTTGTCCTTGCCCAGAATACACCATAATTCTATGAATAAGCCCCCACAGTTCAGTTAGCATGTACATCTTTACACCATACTTGTGCCTTTTATTTTTAATATATTGGCGAAAAATCAGTCGCCCACGCCATAACACCATTGATTCGTCAATCGATAAATTCTTTGATGGCTCATAGATTTCATTCATTTTTGAATTAAAATAGTCTACAATTGGCTGAATTTTATATAATCTATTTCTAGGAGCTAGTTCCCCTTCTTGAGTGTTTCGAGAAAAGTGTAAAGCCCTAAGTAACAACATGAATCTATTTCGACTCATGTGCTCGCGGAAAAATGGAATATTGAATAAAACCCTTGTCTTCCAATAATCTTCTATTCTACTAAGTTTTATTGTACCCATATGAAAAAGTAATGAAAAAAATATCTTTATTTCTGATCTATTAGTATCAGTCCAATGACAAATTCACGCATTTACAGTAGCAGTAGTTAGAAAAATATCAACTGCATACATGTCAATGCTTCAATAACACTAAAAACAAAGAAAAATGCTATGCCAATCATTCCAGCACTAGAAAGTAGTCAAAAAACCAATGTTGCATTAAACAGTCAAATTTTTTTTGAGTTAATAGACATTACTTTGTACTTAGCTCGACATAGAGAAGGTTGGGAAAAAATAAATAAAGGAAATTTTAAGGATATTTTATTGTTGATGGCTCCACATTCGTATGCATTATCTTCCCATATAAATTCTATTAAATCCCAGGGTAAACATGTGTGCTCGTTTATAAGTTGGGAAAGACAAAATCAACTTATCAGTGCTATATCAGAATTTATTGGGTCAACCATAAGATCAGATATAAAGAGATCTCGAATGTTCAGTGTTGAAATATACAATTAATACTAGTAGTCAACCTTGACACGTGTGTACATTTTAGTAACTTGTTATACGAGTATACGACTCACCCTCTTTACGGATGTAACACGACCTCGATGGTGCATATATGTAGGACCTTTGTAGTATGTAATACTTACTTGCACAGCCACCGCCGTACAGTGCGTATACGGAGTGTGTGTGTATTGTCGCAGTTAAATAATCCAGTTGTACGTTATTATCATAGGCGTAGGGTGGTCAATTTTTTTGGGGGGGCTTTAGCCCTTCCAGGGAAAGGATTTAACGACTCGTGGGAGGCTCCGCCCCCCACAACCCCCCCAACCGGTACATCTGCAAATTTACATAAAAAATACAAATAACGTGTGACAATCAAAGGTTTTATTAAAATATTCTATTTTTTTTTTTTTTTACTGTTACAACATTAAACGTCTATTTTCTTTAGAATATATCTCTATACTATCTTCAGCATTTATACTATTCGATACATCTCTTTCAAAATTAATAATAGCTAAAGAGGAAAAACGATCATTTTTCATGGTAGAGCGTATATAAGTACTGATTCTTCTCATAGTCGAAAAAGACCGTTCACAAGATGCTGAAGAAATTGGTATACTTAAAGCCAAGTTCAGAAGTTTGTATGGATTCGGAAATGTTTCAACTGTAATGCATTTTTGAAATTAACTTATTTGGTTTCTAACTTTTGAACCCTCATATTTTTCCAGGCAGTTTTTAGCTACCATCATTTCCGCTATAAGCGATGCTAAATCAACCTTCAGTAAATCCTAAAATAATAATTATGACACATTATTCTTAAAAATTATAAACAATTAATATTTTTATTAAGTTATAAGTAATTGAAATCGTCAAATTTAAAGCAATTAAAATAAAAAATAGCTAATGTAAATTTTTATTTTTTACACACTTTATATTGTTGAATAAAAAATAAGCTCTTTTCATAGTCAAGATCAAAAAAGTAATCAATAGCCACTGCCAACTGTAAACTTTCTGATGAAAATCTGGTTTTCATATTACTCACAACATCATCTATTATTATATAATAAGCGTGCGTTTTCCAATAATCCTTAATATTAGTTTCACTTTGAGAATAATCATTTTCAGCACCAGTTGTCGTTGTTACAACAAAATTTCTTAAAGACGCAGGCTCAAATCTTTTCCGTTTATTAGACACTAATAATGAAAACAAAATAAAATTAATCAATTAATTTAAAATCATTTAAAATACAAGTGTGTATTACTCTCAACAGGAACTTTCAACTCTATGTTATGTTCTTCGCAAAATTTAACTATATTTTCCCAAATAAATAGATGACGTATGGACGTATTTTAATAAAATAAGCATAATTTAACCTTAACGACATAATATCGACCGATAAAAACAACACATTATTGAATGATATTATAACTTATAAGTTATAAGAAATGTAATGGATAAAGTGACATAAAAAAATAAAGAATTATTTTTATGGATATTTAAATATCGAAAAAATTATTTATTTGAATATTTTTTAAATATAGGTGGCCTTAATTTTTTGTGGGGCTATTATTCCAACTGGGGGGCTAAGCCCCCCTAACTACGCCTATGGTTATTATTTACTATACTTATACATAATCATATTGTCGTGTTATTATTCATTTATACTAATACTAAAGTCATTAATCCGTCAAGCGTCACTTTTAGCATTCAGTATTTCAATAGATTCGACCTTTAATATGCTGCTAGAAAAGAGCAGGTATCATTTATAATAAGATATGTTAGTCTTTCATTTGGGAATATTTTTGAACGTTTATTTGGCTCTTAAAGAATCTACTGTTACAACTGGAGTATCGTTGTTTGATCTTTTTGAATTAGTCATGGATCGTGAAGGCCTTGATTGGAAAAACAAACTTGTTGGTCAGTCATACGACAGTGCTAGCAATATGAACGGGCCTACAAGCAAGAATTAATGCAAAAAATAAATCAGCTATCTTTGTGTGGTGTCATGCTCACCGATTAAATTTGGTAATGGCCAATGTAGTTTCATCTAGTTTAGATGCTGTTAATTTATTTGGAAATCTAGAAACCATTTACTCTTTTATTTGGTGTAGTAAGAAAAGAGCTGCTTTATTCAGAGAATTTCAAGACAAACATTATCCTAATATGCAAAAGAAATCTATGAAACGTGTTGTAACAACATTATGAGGATCACATGATGCAGCACTTGAAACTGTTTTACAAACCGTATATACTTTAAAAAAAATATTTACTGTCTCAAGTCCATTGTCAAAGATTATGCAATCGGTAGCGGGTAGATATTGATTTGTTGACTGTAATCAACATACGGGGTCAACGAAGGCCCGCCTTGTCGTGGCGACCCCGCCCGTCCGAGCTTGCTCGGCGCTAAGAGGCCTTCACAATCCCCTCACGGATGCAACTCGCGGTCGTGCCCGCCGCGAGCCAGAGGGATCAGGGCCCAAACCCCGCACCTGGCGGAAGGTCAAAAACGCGAAGGAGAAAACCTTAAAATCAAAAATGACCGGAACCACAAAAAAGAATTTCGTTACCGGCCCAGTGGAATTAGGAAGCCACAGGGCTAGTTGGAACGGTGCAAGTAGCCCCGCCGTATCCTTCTTCACCAAGCAAGGGCGAGCGAAGTGGAGGCCCCACAAATTGACAAAGGCAATGCCGGAAAATTATGACAACAACAAGCATGACAATCTTTTAACAAGGGCTCCACTCGACCATGATCGTCCACCCCTCCGATTGCGTGGTGGAAACGGGGACATTAGCGACGACATCCAAATCGACAACGACCATGCCAGCGGTCAGAAGATAACAATCACACCGACCAACACCAGAATGAGGAGAGCGGGCGAATCTCCCCCGGGTACTGTACCGGCAAACATAATTGCAGAGAACCTCGCCATTGAAGGTCACATCAACGATTGCAAGCTTTTCCTGCAGGATATGCAAACAGCCACTAAAATAGGTAAAAAGTGGCTGCAGGGCATTGAGGACTATATTGCAAAAATACTGGCTTGCTGCAACAACATCGCCCTTGAAGCGGCCGTCACTGCAGGCAAATATCAGGAGGCCAAGGACGTTGCCTCAGAGGCAAACAGACGCCTAGAAGCCTGTCTAAGCAGCAGCAATACTGATAGCAACGCCCAGACAAGACGATTGTATGTTCCGACGGTCAAGAGTCAGGAACAAGTAGCCGAAGACGACTGCATGACAGTAGTAGTCCCTACATCACAATCGGCTCCGAAGCGCCCGGTGAGAGAGCGGCTTGGCGATTTCCCCCCGCTCGATGGGCAGACCGCGAACAACAAAAAGGGCGACAAGCGTAGGGCCAAGACGGCCAAATTGACATCAGAAAGGAATAGAGCTGCAAAGATGAAACCGGTTCGTCCGGCTTTCATCATCGACGGAAAAGAGAATAGTCTTAAGCTCGAGGAGATATGGCAGGTGGTAAGCGCAAAAACGGCAAACCCTAAGTTGGACAGCTGCCGCAGAACCGCAGAAGGGAACTTCGTCCTGACTAGTTCGGACGAGGCAACCACTGACGCCATAAGGTCGATAAGTGAAGGCCTGTCAGTAAGGGAACAAGGGCCTAGGAAGCCCAGGCTCAGATTTAAAGGTATTCCATCTGAATACTCTGCTGAATTTGTTGCAGATACGATCATCAAGTAGAATCAACAGCTGCTTGCAAACTGCACAACAAAGGACATCCGCCCACTTTTCAGGTGTGGCAAACGAGACACCTTCAGCACCGACTGGGTAGTCGAGACATCGCCTGCGGCATATAAATGCCTAAATGGCAAGAGGACATACGTGGGGATGATCTCTACGTTCCCCAGGCCGTTCACAGTTGCCCCTCACTGCAGAAGGTGCCTGCAAATCAATCATAGAACTAAGGACTGCACCGCGGAACACGCAACCTGTCTCCACTGCGCTAAACCGGGACATAACAGGCAAGAATGCCCAAATAAATCCGACAAGCCGACATGCGCTCATTGCAAGGGCCTACACGCCACTATGTCGAAGGAGTGCACTAAATGGGCTGCAACCGTGAGATCGTTATTGCAGAAGACGGACTATGGTCAGCCCGATGATGAATAATAAGTCCATTAAAATCGTACAGCTCAATATGGCGAGTTCAAAGGCAGTTTCGGATGAGCTGCTTTATCATTGCACAACCCGTAAGATTGATATAGCGCTGGTCCAAGAACCATACGCTTCCAGAGGCGTTCTGCTTGGACTCGAGCACTCCACAACCCGCATCGTAAAATGCAAAACGAATGAGCATCATGGCATATGGGCAGCCATAATCGTTTTCAATAATAATCTAGATATCGTATCAAAGCCACAACTATCCACAGAATACACGGTAGTCCTTGGAGTGGCGTTCCCGGGCCAATCCCCAATAGACTTGGTATCCAGCTATTTTCAGTTCCGTAAGCCGACGGAATACTTCACTGGCGAAATAACCCGCATCAACGAAGCTCTCCTCGATAGGGCAGTTCTTGGTCTGGATGTAAATGCGTTCTCAACAAAATGACACGACCACAGACGGAATGACAAAGGAAGGCTGGTGGAGGACATGATTTCTTCTCTGGGACTGGTCATCCTTAACAGACATGGTAATGAGTACACCTTCCAAGGGGCCAGAGGGCGTAGTAACGTCGACGTCACCCTTGCTTCCCCCAACATGCTAAGTTGCATCAGAGACTGGAGAGTCGTTAAAGGGTGCACTACGAGCGACCACCTGATCATTAGCTTTGTCATCGCCGAACAGATAGATTCCTTAGAAACTGCACCAGTGGTGAGATACAGGGACAATAAAATATGCAAACCGACGTTTGTTGAAGCCGTAAGAAATGAATTGAACGCTACAAGCTGTGATGGATCCATCAACGGGGCAGCAGATCAAATCTCACAAAGCTTGTCAGCGGCCTGTGACAAGTGTCTCCCCAAAGTACAAATAAACAAACAAATCCGACCTCCATGGTGGAACCCGGAAGTTACAAGCTCGCGTCGCGCACTCAAAGTGGCTCACAGGTCCATGTTACGAATGAGCACTCCGGATACCAAGTTGACATTCAAAGCTGCAAGAAACAAGCACGTAAGTAACATACGTAAGGCTAAAAGGCTAATATGGCAAAAGTTCGCCGAAGATCCCCTGGTGACGGGCAAAGTATAGGGGAAACTCACCAAATGGTTGATAAAGGGCAAAATTGAGCGACCCATCCCGTCAGTGTTACGAAGACACGACGGCACCTACACATCTAACACGAACGACACGATCAGTTTCATAATGGATGAGCTGATCCCAACGTCAGTAACGGACCAGAGGATAGAGCCCTTGAACACCACAAACTCTGTGTTCCCACGAATTTCGTTATGTGAGCTGTCAGCCGTTGTGTGTAAACAGAGAAACAGTGCTCCGGGGTGAGATGGCTTGTCAGCCAAGATCATCAAAACGGCATGGTCAGCTATCGGAGAACACATGCTCAGTCTGGTGAACAATTGCCTAAGGTCCGCCACGTTCCCGGACCCATGGAAAGTTGCTAAAATAGTGGTCCTCCTAAAGCACAAGGACAAGGACCCACTAATACCAAAACGTTACCGTCCAGTTAGCTTGCTGCCTGTTCTAGGCAAGATACTCGAGGAGGTCATATGCAATATTATGGAACGAGAGATTGGGAGTCATCTTAGCACCGACCAACACGGCTTTAGACCGAGAAAGTCCACAACGTCCGCCTTGGACGAAGTCAAGGAATGGACTTCTCAGAACGGACGCCACGTGCTAGGATGCTTCCTGGACATAAGTGGGGCGTTTGACAACGTTCGATGGCCAAGCTTGATTGAGGACATGCGCTACGATGTAGTTCCTCCATCGTTTCCATAACGATGAGCTATCTGTCGAACAGGACTGCAACGTACAGAGTTGGTGGCTCTGAGCGCACGTTAACATTAATCAGAGGATGTCCCCAAGGATCGAAACTGTGCCCGAGACTATGGAACATCACTATGGACCCGTTATTGAAAGAGAATTACCCGCAAGACACCAAGATAGTTGCATACGCGGACGACATCGCCTTGCTGGTGGCGGGCAACACCAGACAAGAGATCGTAAACAAGACCGAGACAGCACTTAACACTATAGTAGCCTGGGCCACGCACAGAGGGCTGAAATTCTCCAAGGAGAAATCGGTTATGGTACCACTAAAGGGAGGCCTCGTTCCGGGTTTCACCGCCGTATTTGACGAAGGACGAATAAGGTCAGTCCAGGAAACGAGATACCTAGGTCTTCAACTCAGCGAAGGACTGAGCTTTCAGAACCATGCGATAAAGCTCCTAGAATCGAGCGCGGACGTTTTCTCGAGACTAAAATCCGTCAGGAAGTCCAAATGGGGAGTCTCAGCAGCTCTCTCCTTATTGATATACAAAGCCGTTTACATCCCAAGGATATCGTACGGGTCCAACATATGGTACCCATCTGCAATAAACTCGCACATACAGACCAAGATGGAGACAGCACAAAGAAGGGTGCTGATCGCAATTACCGGGGCCTACAACACCGTGTCGACGAGGGCACTACAGGTTATAGCTGGCACCCCTCCCATCTTTCTACACATCGAATCGATAAATAGAATAAGGAATGGCATGACAAAAAAGGAATCAGAGGCCATCCTTGTCGAACAATGGCAAGCCCTGGGATGTATCCTCCAAAGGACGTTGGACGAAGAAGTTCCTGCCGAACATCAACGCAAGAATGCATACCCCGATTACCTTTGATCACTATACGACGCAAATCATCTCGGGCCATGGAGATTTCAACGGGAAGCTGAACGGGTTCAACCTCGTTAGAACACCTGAATGCAGTTGTGGATACCCTGACGAAACGGCGGAACACATCTTATTTGGTTGCCCCATATTTGATGACCTTAGACAGACTCTCCGAACTTCCATACAGAGACATGGTGTCGAGTGGCCATGCATGTGCTCTAACTTCGCGGAATCAAGCTCAACCTGGGAAGCCCTGGAAAAATTCGCGAGAGAAGCCCTCATAAGGAAGGAAAACACCCGGCGACAAGAGAGGATCTAGCTCCGGCAAGATGCCGAGCAGAATAACCAGGACATCCAGTAGGACCGACCATCCTACGTCAGCACAAGGCCCAGCCTAGGCTGGGATGAGTATTGACGACCCCATGCTGCCTGAGTCAATTTCACCGACTGGGGGTGAGGTCATGACTGGTTAACACCAGTCACGGCCAGAAACCCGTACAGCGGGATCGGGGAGCCCCACTGCCGCAAGGTAAGTGCCCCGGTACTGAGGCCCAACAACATCCGGACCTCTGGAGTTGGACTCGCTGGGGCTGTGGTTGCGCTAGTTATGACCACTAGCGGCGACGCTAAGTCAGAACAGAAGATAATCCAGAAGATGTAATCAACATAGTTGAAAATTCTAAACATGACTTAAATTTTCTTAGAGATGATGATAATACTTATGATAATCTTTATGAAGAAGCACAATCATTTATAGAAAAATCAGATTATGAGTTTGAAGTCTTAACAACGACAAGAATAAAGAAAGTACCTAGAAAACATGACGAAAAAAGTACCGATGAACGAATTCAAGATCTCATTCAGTTGTTTAAAATCAATACATTACTTCCAGCACTAGATTATGTGAACAATGAAATGAATAAACGTTTTAATCCTGATCATATTAGTATTTTAAAAGATATTTCTCTGTTTTCATTAAAGCAGAAGAAATTATGTAAAAGCCAATTTTGTTGCCAGTTGATTCATTTGTAAAACTTTGTAATACTTATAAAATATTAGACATAAATTGTTTTCGTACTGAATACTTGCAGTTTAATTCACGTTTTCCAGAGATAAAAAACATTAATTCTGCCAATAAAATTACATACAGACGCAGAATTAAATAAATCAGATGATGAAGAATTTTTGTTCAGTGATGCATCTTTAGGTATGGACGATAATGACAACAACATTTTAAAAGAAAATACAAATTCAAAGTTTGATTTATATATTTAATTTATTAAATTCTACTGGTTTGGATAGTGTATTCCCACATATGTATTCTGCTATTAAAATTGTCGTAACATTACCAATTTCTAGTTGTAAAACTGAAAGATCATTTTTAAAAATGAAACTAGTCAAATTAATATTAAAATCATCTAAAAACCGTACTAACCGGACTAGTTAAAATTTCTTGTGAGAATGACATTGCGATTGATAAAGATTTAGTAGTTGATATTTTTGCACAAAAAAGTAGTATATTGATTAAATCATTAATTTTATAAGATTTTAACTTTTAATTAAATAAAACCTTGATTATCTATGTAGTATTTTGGTAATTATTATGTTATGCTATTTTGTATTATGAATATTTAAATGATAATAATTACTAATTGGTTTTCGATTTCATATGATTTATATAAAACGGGTCGGTCACAGCTTAGTCGCTAGTTAATAGCTTACATATGTTTAAACGGATTAATGAAATATTTGTTCAGCTAATAAATGAAAAAAAAAATGGTTATACATTAAATATGTAGTTATGTGGGTAGTTTGTTTCGCATTAAATTGTTACATTGAAAAAAAAATTGGGGGTCCAAGTTCCAGGAGGAACCTCTGGATGTACGATGTCATAGTATTTTTTAAACACTTCGGCGCCACTAAGACTTGGTAATAATGCATAATTATAAATTAAACCTACTTTTTACTTTTTACTTTTTTAGTTAAAAAAATATAATATTTATTACTTTTACAGAAGTAAATAACATTCATTCCAGTAGAAAATAATTAATACAAAATTACAATTTAATTTTATGTTTTTAAATATACCATTAACTTTGTTAATACTTTAATTACTACCTATATTTCATGCCCCTATTTTATAAGAACAATGACTACTGATTTTATGACTGTTCGAAAAATGTTTTACAACCATGTATATCTATTATTTTTTTTATTATGCTTTATTACAGAGGTTCCCAAAGTGGTCTATATCGACCCCCTGGGGTCGATTCTGACCTGCAAGGGGTCCATGTCAACGAAAAGGAAAGTTGGAGGTGCATCATGTGTAAATAGGGGTCCACGAGCGTTACAAGTCAAAATGCGTGTGTCGTAATTTTTACGAAAAATATGTGTGTGACGAAGATAACGATTATTATAACGAACATTGTCGATAACGACTAATGGAGTCTAAGGTGAATATCGGAATGTTAAGATAAAATTAAATATACACATTACACATTCAACCGTATATTTTTAGGTCTCACAGTACCATAAGAATGGTTGTTTATCGAAACATGATATCGGTCAACGCCGATGGTCGGAATATATATTACTGTACGTTTTGTAATTTAGTTCATCCGTGACAGTCAATTACCGATCATACGTCGTCGTCGTCATCGTCATCGTTTGCCATTTTTCAAAGTTTTATTAATACATAAATCGTTTGATTTTTTTACAAATATAACTGCTATTAATTATGGCTGAATCTAAAAAGAAATGTAGGCAATATAGCATTGATTATTTGAAGTTCGGCTTCATTCCATCATTGCCGGACAAAACCCTACCTATGTGTCTTTTATGCAACAAAGTCTTAAGCTATGACGCTATGAAACCATCTAAGCTAGAAGATCATCTGAAAAGGTATCACCCTGAAAAAACACGTAAAAATTAAAATATTTTCAAACACTGAAAGAAAAATTTCAGAAGAGACCCACGATGGATAGTATGTTTGCTGCCACGTTAAAAAAAGACGACGATGGCTTGCGGCAGTGTTGGGAAGGAACGAAGCTCGGAACGCGTTCCATTTAAAATATAGGAACGAGGAACGGGAACGAGTTCCTATTTTGAAGGAACTTGAACGAAAATTTCCGTTCCTCAAATAATGAAAAAAAAAATATAAATATATTTATTTTTAACACGTTGAGTGCCACAGTATATTTTATGAAGCGCATATAGTGTGTTTCCGCGCTAAAACTGAGCCGCGACGCCGTCGATCGACTACGTGTCGCGTTCCGGGTCGTTTCCGGTTCCGCGCGCTATGGACCAATAAACGAAATACGAACCTAGCGGATTATTATTGAAATGGTGACAATAAGCGAATCACTCTGATAAAGTAGACGTCTGTACTCTGTCTTAACAGTTAGCACGAGCCACGAACTAAGATATAACAGACTGTGTATATAATATGTTCATGATCTTAGATAAGATAACGATGTTATTGTGATAATCATGCCATAATGGTTGAAGTTAAACAATTTAAATGATAACAAAGTACAAATATGATATAATATTATATCTGATATCCTAATCATACGTTTTGTCCATGATTAAAGATATATGTTAAATCGTGCCATCGTGGTTTTGTCGACTATCGTCTTGATGTGAGTCGTTTTAATTTAAACGATATTGAAATTAATAAAATTATTGTCTGACGTCTGACCGTATGTTTCTAGTTTTCAGTGTTTTCACTTTTCTACATTGGTTTATGGTTATTGTTATTTCAGTTATTTGTTTGAAGTTCGAAAATAATATGTCCAACTCAACACCAACAACACCCACTGAAGGAATTTTACCGGATAGTTCAAACCAAAATGGTAAGTACAAAACTACAAACCTATGAAACATTTGTTAAATCTCAAAATATTTGTTAATATTTTGACAACTAATCTTATGATTACAATGGTTATTAACAAATGTTCTTGAACCATAACTAATATTTTATTTATTTAAAAATGTATTTTATCAGAATGTTTGCCATGGTCTGGGATTGACAGTTTTTTTTTGTTCAATGGCTACAAAGGAAATAATGTGCTTGCCAAGTGCGTTATGTGTAGTCCTACGATCAAAATAATTAGTACGGCTAAGAACACCACAGCCAACCTTCGACGTCATATTGCGGTAAGCCAATTATTGATATATTTATTTCATATCATGATATTTAGTAATGTTGCTAATAAACTTGTTTAATGCTTTTTAAAATTATTACTTTTCAAAATACTGAATAATTCATATTTCATATTATTATGGTTAATTTTATTAGAATTTGAAAGTTTAAAAGTTACTTTTTTAAATAACTAATGAGTAATAATTTATGTGAAAATCGGAAAATGTAACTTATGAAATTATGAAATATACTGAAATTTAGCACTTTTATTTTTTTGGAATACATTTCAATTTTAAATGTATTTTTAAAAACTATTACCTAATATAGTAGCTAATAAATATTAAATAATAGTTATGCCTAAATTATTTAACTTATAATTGTAAAAAATTAAATAGTGGAAAATATTACTGTACTACAATTAATTAATTATATGTATAACTGTAGGTAAATAAATTAATGAACATTGTAATGTTTGTTTTTAAGAATTCAATGACTTAATCTAACTATTCTATTACCATTTATATTGTTTTTAGAGAGTCCATCCATTCAAATTAAAGGTCTTTGAAAATGCTGTAAATGAGGGAAAATCTAATTCAAGTCGACCAAAAAAGAAAATTATCATGGAGCAATCTGAAAGTACACAAAAAACATCAGTTCAATCAACACTTGAGTGCTATTCATCTGGTAAAGGTATAGAACACACAAAAGTATCACAGAAAAGTTTAGACAAACTATTGTTGGAATTTGTTATTAGTGAAACTCAACCTTTAAGCATAGTAGACAAACCTGCATTTGTAAATTTAGTAAAACTAGGTTTGCCTAATGAGTTAAAAGTCATGTGTAGAAAAACGATGAAATTGCGTATTGATAATGCTTACTCAACTATGGTTGATAATCTTATAGCAAAATTATCAAATGTTGAACATGTTGCTACTACAGCTGACTGCTGGACAAAAGGCAAAAGAAGTTATTTAGGAGTCACTTGTCACTGGATAGATAAAAAAAGTTTCAGTAGAGAATCAGTATCGTTGGCTTGTACTCGTCTAAAAGGACGTCATACTTATGATGTATTAGCAAATGCATTATATAAGATTCATGCTATGTATAAAATACAAAATAAGATTGTTGCTAGTACCACAGATAGTGGCTCTAATTTTGTTAAAGCATTTAAATCATATCAAAAATCCAATGATACAGATGATGAATCCGATGAAGACGAAGATTGTAATGATGATGAAGTGATTGACTTGTTTGAAATCTTGAGCAATTGCCCAGAAGAAGATACTGATATGTATATCCAATTACCTCCACATTATAGATGTGCAAGCCATACATTGGATTTAATCGCCAAATGTGATATAGATAAAATGATAAGAAGTGCTGATACTTCATTCAAAAACTGCTATAGAAAAGCGCTTGCCAAATGCTCATCGTTGTGGACAAAACAAAACATGTCGACTTTGGCTGCAGAAAATATTCACAATTTACTTAATGTTTATCTAAAAACTCCCAACAAAACCAGATGGAATGCCACGTATGATGGATTATTACAAATAAAAAACATCTTATCAAGCTTAAATGGTATGGAAAAAATTAATCAAGCAATGGACTTCTGTGAAATTCAGCGATTCACAACCCAAGAAATTAAGCTAATTGAAGAATACTGTGAAGTTATGGCACCACTCGCTGAATCTTTAGACTTTTTGCAGGGGGAAGATGGTATGTTAATGGGTTATTTGCTACCAACTCTTTATGCTTTAGAAAAAAAAATGACTATTTTAGAACAAAAAAACTTGCAATTTTGTAGCCCACTTGTCAAGACAATTAAAAATTCATTAAAAAAACGATTTAGCTCAGTATGGAATAAAAAAGAGCTCATTATAGCGTCATGTTTAATTCCACGATTTAAACTTGTTTGGCTTGAGGGTTGTATTGGTTGTAATTATTTCACAGCAGAAGCATGGCTCAAGACTTTATTTGAAAGTGTGGATGAATCGAATAATTCAGAGAATAGTGAAAGTGACTATGCCTCAGAAGACTTTTTCTGTTTACCAGTTGCTAAAAAGAAATCAAAAAAATCCTCATGCATGGAAGAAATTGAATTGTATTTGAAGTCCAATTGTCAAGATTTATCTTTGCTACATACACACCCAGCAGTATTAAAAATTTTTTTGGAGTATAACACACCAATCCCGTCGAGCGCACCAGTTGAAAGGCTTTTTTCCACAGGGTCAAATGTTATGACGGTAAAAAGAAACAAGTTGAGTGATTCATTGTTTGAAAAATTAGTTCTTCTCAAACAAAACAAAATGTCAGTATAAAAATATTTTTTCAAATAAATTGAATTTAAAAAAAAAACAGATTGTTGTATTATACTATGTCCTATACTCCTATGGGCTATAAGCCTATAACCTATAGCATGTCTCTATGTGTGGTGTATCGTGTATAGTACACACTATACACTGTATACTATACTTATACTACTATAGTAATATACATGTATAATATTATGCAATTATGCAATATGAATGTATATATATAAAGTTTCAAGTCTACGCTATACAACTTTTGAATTATAACAAAAAAATCTAAGACAAATCATTTTTGTTAAAAATCGGTGCTCCTAGAAAGGAATGAGTTAACCGATTTCAGAGGTGGTCAATGGTGTTTTTTGCGAAAAATTTTTAAGTCAAAAATAATCGGTTAACTCTCTCGGTTCGATTATTTCTGACTTAAAAATTGTTCGCAAAATACACCATTGACCACCACTCAAATTGCAAAAAAAGGAACATGAAGGAACGGGAACGCGTTCTTTTTTCGGGACAGGAACGAGGAACGGGAACGAGTTCCTTTCTTACAGTAGGAACGAGGAACGGGAACGAGTTCCTTTTTAAAAGGAACTTTCCCAACACTGGCTTGCGGGCGTCTTACAATATCTCACTACTCATAGCAAAATCAGGTAAGCCTCATACTATCAGGGAACAACTAATTTTGCCAGCCATTGAAGAGGTCTTAAAAACTGTTTTACACAGACCTGCATATGATATACTTAAAAAAATTCCTTTAAGCAACAATACGGTTCAAAGACGTATTGATGAAATGAGTCATGATGTTGAAAGTTACTTGTGTAATTATTTGCAAACAACCTATTTTTCAATACAACTAGATGAGTCAACTTTGCCTGGTAATGATGCACTATTATTGGCATATGTTCGTTTTGTTATGGACCAAGAAATCCATGAAGAACTCCTATTTGCAAGAACTTTGACTACAGACACAAAAGGCGAATCCATATTCAATGTTTTGAATAATTATTTCACGGAAAAAGCAATCCCTTTAACAAATATAATATCAGCAGCAACAGATGGAGCACCTGCCATGGTTGGGTGCTATCGTGGTTTTCTAAGTCATTTAAAACAGTATGTACCGGGGCTGTTTGCAATTCACTGTGTAATCCATCGACAACATTTAGTTGCTAAAAATCTATAAAAAAACACCTAGATGAATTTGTATAAATTTAATTTTAGGGGTCTACGAAAATGGAAAAAATTGGCACGTGGTCTACGGGGAAAAAAAGTTTGGGAACCTCTGCTTTATAATATAGGTATGCCTGTATGCTTAATACATTAAATTATTTCATTATAATTGTAATTTGTAAAAAATATTTTACACAAATTAATATTAACTATTACAGTATTGTTATAAAAACTTTTAAAATGTTTTAATTACAATAAATAAATAAATACAAACATATATTATTTATCGATGTAACTTTTAACTTTAAATTTAACCTAGTTACATAACTGTAACTTTTATCCATTTACACAACATTGATGTATCTAGTTTCATATAACTAGATATACACTTTTAGAGTTACTTGTAACTTGTAACCAGTTACAATAAATTGAGTAACTTGTCCAACCCTGCTTACTAGCATTGGCATGTATCATAAAAAAACTGGTGTTGCTCAAATAATTTTAGGTGACCAACCTCTCATAATACTGTAATACCGACCTATAAAATCACCTATTTTTTCATCTATCAATACTCTCCCGCCCATATTTAAGGTGTTGCCCGAGCAATACTTGGACCATATGTAACACACCACTGCTTAAAAGTTTATAATGTGCTTACATTAGGTATGTAAGTTTATTGTGCTATTACTGCAACCTTTCGAAAAAAAAAATGGTTTCTATAGAAAATTATCATGCTTGACCTCCATAGGCGTGTGCACGGGGTGAGCCGGGCGAGCTCTGGCTCGACCGGAACTTTTTTGGGGCATAGTAAAATTTAAACTAACCATAATACAATTTCTATATATATATTTTAATATGTTCGTGGAAATCGTTAAAATTTTATTTTTCGTGACGTGATTGTGAAATATAATTCAAAATATTTGTGTACACCTATCATTACATCAATTTTTTATTCACAAAAACATTCTGTACGAATATTATGTGGGTACCATGACTATTATAGTAATAGTTGATTACTATATTACAAATAATTTATTACTATCGTTTTAAAATAAGCGGAATGCGGACCTGCACCAGCAGGCTCGTGGACGCATACGCACTGCTCCACGGAAAAACCAATGCGTTTATAATTATTCGCTTTCAATGAAACACCATAAACTGTCCTACCAATAATCTAATCATCGGTATGTTAACGGTTTACTGTTGTCGCTTGTCTATTCAGTTTCAGTGTTCCGTGTTTACTGTTGTAATATTTTTATATTATAATGCAACGAATTAATAATTTGACCAGACATTATTATAATTAATACTATTCTTGTTAATATATCGGGTGTTGTGTAAGTTGTATTAAATAAAGAACTTAAGACATATCTAGTCAACGAAGTGGTTAGGTCTAGATAGACTCGTTAAAATGTAATTAATTTAAAGAGTTATTTTAAATAATAAATATAATTTAAAATAATTTAAATATATTTATGTTATTGATGTCTACAGCTTGTTCAGCTAACTCAACAAATTCTATATCTGACGGCACAACGAAAAGTGAAAATAAGGAACTATATAGTGATGATTGTATGTATTTTTAGTAGCTTATTAATTATATTAGGTATATATTTATTAATTATATCTTTTTTTGTTTAAAGTTAATATGGTAAATGTATATGATCCGGTTAATCCATTTTCAAAGGATCGCTTAGAGTTCCAAAATCAAATTTTGAAAGGACGTTACAACCCTATATTAGATCTTTATCCACGGTCACTTCAAAACTCTAAAACTCAAAAGGTCATTTCAGAAAAACTGGTATGATATTTTCAATTGGTTGGAGTATAGTGATGCTTCTGACACAGCATTCTGTTTCCCTTGTAGCTGCTTTAAAGGTAATGGAATAAATAGGAGCTACAGTGAATCAGCATTTAGTAGTTATGGTTTTAAAGCGTGGTATCGAGCTATTGATGCATTTAAAAAACACCAATCATCTAAATGTCACTTAACCAGTGCAAAAGCATTAACTGATTTTATTAATTTGAAGTAAATTGACTGTGTGCTCGATAAGAATCGTCTCGAAGAAATTAGTAGAAAAGAAAAAGATCGTTTAAAAAACAGAGAATTTATGAATCGTATCATTGATATTATAATTTGCTTAGGAAAGAGTGGTAGATCATTTCGTGGTCATGATGAAAAATCTGATAGTTGTAATCAAGGACTTTTTAAGGAATTAGTAATCTTATTGACAAAATATGATGTTATTCTTCAAGACCATTTACAAGAGGCTCCAAAAAATGCTTTGTACTCAAGTAATAGAATACAGAATGATTTAATAACATCAATTAAAAATGTTATCTTACAAAATATAAAAAACAGCATTCAAAATTTGTTCATATCAATAATGGCTGATGAGACTACAGATGTTGGACATTTTAAGCAATTGTCAATTGTTTTTCGATATTTTGATGAAAAAAAAAATAGACCAGTTGAAACTTATGTTACTTTGAAACGAATGCAATCTGTTACAGCTCAGGCTATTTTTGACTGTCTTCATGATGTACTGATACTTATGGGAAAAGATTGGCATTCAGTATTATCAGTTTGTTTTGATGGTGCTTCTACTATGGCTGGTAAAATAGGAGGCGTGCAGACAAAATGTAAAGAACAAAATTCAGATATTAAATATATTCACTGTTATGCTCACTGTCTAAACCTAGCACTTGTTGATTCGGTATGTGATAAGTCAAAAAATTCCAAAAGAAACAAATTGGTATTAAATTATTTTGGAACATTATTAGATGAACTCATTTCTGGCATCAACTCGAGGTTTAACCAAGAAATAATGCAATTGGTTCAAGCTGTAGCAAGTATGATTCGTCTAGACTCTACGCCAGGGGTCGGCAACCTTTTTTTACCACGCGGGCCATATTTTTTTTCAATTGTTCATCAAGGGCCACATTATAAAAAAAAATTTCATATTATGATATATTACTTATAATTGTATTGCTATTATATTTGATTATTTTACATAGAAATGTGAGAGTAAAAAACACATATGTTACTGGAAAAAATTGCTTTTAAGAAAAAATTTAATTGAATAATAAATTGTAAAATTGTAAATTAATGCGATTTCTGTGCCTGCATTTTATTAGTTAAATTTTCGATATCAGCTTGCAGACTTGTTGTTGAGACCCGTAATACAGCGCGAAGAGTGCTTACTTTTTCTGTACTTCACATTGGAAAATGTCTGCTCACATATATATGTACTTGCAAACGCCGCTATAAGTTTTTGTGCAAATTGTCTGATTCCAGGGAAGGTAGTAATTGGAAGACAACTATAAAATTGAGGCAAACTAGTTGCTTCCCGAAAAGAATTTTTTAGAACCTCGTCAGTAGTATATATTTGTATGTTCACAGCCAGCTTTTCCACGGTAAATTTTTTTTTTCAAGCGAGGTTGTCCCCCTTGGAGCACTCTGATTTACCGTGTAACACATTACACACTGATTATTTACCAAATTTCGTCTCACACAAAAAATATTTACTGTATTCTATTTTTTTTACTCATGTTGGTTACACTGTTTTTTTTATCTAAATATGATAAACAATTTATGATAATTTTTTTTTTTTTTTAAAGTCAATTATTTTTTTTTATTATACTCAGTTACGAACGATTGTCTGTTTAACCAAGTTGTGTTTCGCTCGCTAATTTTCTCATCATTTCATTAAATTGTTTTTTCCAAGGTTTTGTTTAATTTTTTTTTTTTAAAAATGAATTTCCAAAGATGTACAAACGATATCCAGTCATTGGTCGACCAAATACGATTCAATTCAACACCAGCGTATCCAGAATTCTCAACTTTTTTATCAAGGTTAAAGACGTATAAAACCTTTCCATCGAACACCGGTCAAAATAAATACAAACTCTCAGAATGCGGATTTTACTATATCAATCTCGATGCCATTGGTGTGGAATAATTCTACATAGTTTTGAAATCGACGATAATTGTTTTATAGAACACACCCGATTTTCACCAAAATGTTTATTTGTATTATTAATGAAAGGTAATCAGTTTGTTCAAAAAGTTTTAAGTAAATATTGTAAAACCGAAGTTATTTGTAATTGTGAAACCGCTTCGTACGACACCGTTTGTTAAATCATGTTTTTTTATTTATACTGTTTATAATATTTGTTGTATTGAATAAAAAAAATAAAAAAAAATTGAATGTTTTATCTTAAATGTTTTAATATTTGATTTAATATCTCGTGGACGTATAGCCTAGCGGGTTAGTGCGTATATAATAATTTAAAATGTTTTTTAGGTAACAGGTTAGTAAGTATATGTAAATTCCCTCTCTAGTATACACTAATTGGCTATCTGTACGTCCACATTTTTTGCATATTTTTTTTTTATCAGAGTTTTTAGTATATAATATGACCACAAAGGAAAAAACTGGCAGTTCAATGCATAACTCCTAACAGTTATATCCAACTTTTTATTGTTCACTTTTTTAAAAAAATTTAACAAAAGAAATTTCATTATGAGTCCACCAATAATTGTCTGCAAGTCTACATTCGATATCCGAGCTTTTAACAAGAAAAGTATTACAGTTGGATTACTAATTAATAAGCAGATTTCAATTATTTTATTATTAGAATGTAAACTTTCAAAGAAAATTATCACATTAAGTTTAGAAGAATGGTTTACACTGATGTCTGAATCTAATTACAATTCAATTATTAATAACCTAAATACCAGGGTGAGACGTGTAAAGATTACCGATTCCTTTTCATATTCAATCAATGTTAAACAGAGTTCAATTACCCTACATCTAAACGAGGAATACATTACCTTAACGCACATAGATTTGTACCGGCTTCGTCAATTGCAGAATTTGATTGATTTGTATGTAGTAGACAAGCAAAAACGTTTAGCAAATTACCAAATTACTTTCAACACTGCATATGACCTAATTAAAAATGATGTCCGTGGTCTACCGTCCACCTGTCAAAGGAACGAATTTACCAACCAATATATTCAAAACTATGATTTTAATTATTATAATCATCTACAGAACGATGACACATCATTTTTATATGAAATATTACAATTTCATTTTGATACATTGTCCGATATGATTTTACAAGATCTAATAATATAAAATATATTAATATGTTTAATTATTGTTATTTATTTTTTTTTTTTTTAAATAAAACTTTTTTATTCAATAATAAACTTACTATTTTTTTTTCTTAAATTACATGTCACCTTTAATCATAAAGAATAGTTTTAATACGTTTTAGTTTCAAATATTATGTTTTATTCATATCACATATTTTCAGTGAACGAGTAGATTAAATTTTAATAGAGAATTGATAGCAATGTTTCAATTAGAAATTTTTTTTTTCTCAGGTATACTATATAGTTTATAGGTTTATGTTTTCCAAGACCTTTGAGTATTGAACAAATAAAAAAATAAATGTATAATAATATTTTGTTTTATTCAATGAAACTCATTTTTCCGTATAATAATCAAACAGCCGTCTTGCTTTTAATAGTTTGACGCTTCGGATCGGTTAGTAATTTATTAAATATGGTCTGCATTGTTTCATTAAGACTAGTATGAAGTGTTTGATCTTTTGATTCGTCGGTTGTGTACAATCTAACAGTAGCTTCACTGAACTTCTATCTATAACAACAAATTATTTTTATTTAAAAACAAAAGAAGTAAATAAAATCAGTAAAAAAAAACAGATTCAGCAATAGTTTTTTTAAATTTAAACCAACGTATTTACCTGTCCTTTACTAACATATTTTCAATGTTAGCAACCTTATAATGGCTTAGCACCCAAAGATCCTTTCCTTTTTCTTCAAAAGGCGTCTTTATTGTCACAACGCCATCTCCTTGTCTGAATGTTAGCGAATTAAACACCTCGACATCAAAATCTTCAGTTCTCAAGCGTTCGCTAATATTATCTCTGTATGATGCATTCTATAAAAAAATTTAATTATTTATGCCATCATTATGAAAATATTATTTATATTACCATTTTATTATGCTTCTTTTTCATAGGATTTTTAACACTTGCTTTTTCTGCAGGACGTTTTGATATAGGTTTTGTTTTTGAAAAAGACGGTCTGATATCAATTGATTCACTATAATGTTCATTCTATGAATCATAAAACATAGTATATTATTTTTTGCTGTTTTTTTTCATTATTTATTTTTTCTATGTTCCAAGAATTATAAAAGCGTTGAGTAATATCACGACTCACTTCCAATATACTTTAGTAACTAAATATTTATTTTTTTTTAAAAAAACTATGTTCGTTTTATTTAATATTATTTTAAGAATTAAAACCATAGCGTTGAGTGGTGTTACGACCGGCCTCCAATTTGCTATGGTTATAAGATATGAGAGAATCCGGAGCTTTTTTAGGGCTCCGTAAACCACCCACGACAAAAGGGGAACACTTCTGTCGCGACCTGTGAGCCGCACCGCGTGATGACCCGAGGGCCAAGTCGGTGGAGCTCACAGTCTTTGAACACGCAACGGCAATTGAATGCCGAGGATTTATTTAGTTAAGGGGAAATAGTATTAAAATAATAATAATCATGATATTAATGTTGTGAACAATATATATATTAAATTGGCATTATAAGTGAGAGTTGGTTTTTTGACATTATAAAGAATAATAATGTTACAGTCTGTAAGCATATCATAATTTTGGCACACAGCAATAATAATAGAATAATAGGACAAACATTAAAGAATATATAGCGGCACACAGCAAATACAAAATAATTATAACTGGGCGCATGCTTTCCCGGCCCACGGGAGGCAACACACCATATCATTCATGGTGTGTCCTCGCAGGGTTACCGGGAAAACGTGCTGGGTTTGTCAAAGCCGAAAACAGGGGAAATTACATTTGTTTTATCGGGACCCGCGTCTTGCGACGCTTCCCTGGCGCACAGATTATACGAACAGGAATTTCGTATAACCTGTGGCCTACGTGCTGGTAAAGGGGGGACAGGGGAAATTTGACATATTACGACTTTGACGTGATGAACTGCATGGTCGATGTTGGTAGGAGCTGTCGGCCGCCGCCCGGGCCCTCATGGCGGACCTAGCCCATCATCGTGGTTGACTACAGGCGTCGAAAAATGTTGACGGCAGTTGGCGTGTATTTAACGAAATCGGTTGGTGAGACAAAAAAGTCTGTGTGCCGCGTGGTTCCTGGGTGGTTGTGCGTTGGTCGTCGAACAGACGGGTGGATGGTGTGGAGCCGTGAGAACCAGAGTACCGACCAGGCACAGCGTAGGTAGCGAAGAAAAAAAAAACAATTGAGACGGAAACCCGGCGACGGCGGTGGTCTTATACCGGTGGCGGAGCTTTTTAGTGTTGAGTGGGGCAGGTCAGTGTCGTCATATTGCGGGAATACATCATATTTTCGGGGTGTACACTGTACAGTATTGTTCCGCCGGACGCGACGAAAGCGCCGACAGTAACGGCGGCCGTGTGTGGCGACATGTGGACACCGTACACTGCGGGTTTGTGGGGGCCAGAGGACAATTATTACCTAATACTGCGGTCATTTCTACATTAGCGCGCGATAATCATAATATATAACTAAGGTACGCTCATTAGTGGCAATATGGGTACAGGTATGTTTGTGATATAATAATATTAATGCAAAAAATGCTGTGACGTGTAACGAACCCAATAATATACATTCTAATATTATTGCATTATATTATTGTGATCGTTTCGCGCAGTACATAATAAATAGCATAACACTAGGATAATCAATCCACTCATATTTTAATTATAATACGTCGTAGGACACTAAGAGAAAACAAGACAGTCTTGAACTTAGACGTTTCATGGGGATAAATAAAACCACTTTTAAGAAACCACCCAAGGGCTAGTCATAGACGAATAATAGGAGATTGGGCGATCACGATTAGCCAGCCGAGCGAATACATATGATTAATTAAACCGCATTGCAAAATATACCTTGAGCTCTAATCCTAAACGCCAATTTATCTAAATATTGACGGATGGCGTACAACATATATTGCAAAGATAATAAACAGGATGTGGTTTTCGGAATAAGCAGGAGTGGTAACGTGTAGATGATAAATGGAATCACGTCCTGTGAAGTCCGCAGATATCGATAGACAAGGGGGGAAGTAGGAGATTAGGAGACCCTATAAAACCCGGCCGAAACGGCCTGTAAATCAGACGTGTTTCTCCATCGTACAAGCGAGCACCTTCACGATAGTCAATACTACACATTGTCGAATTGGACTTAGAAAAATTTTAATAAATAAACAACTTAACTTTATCAAGTCTATACTTATTTTATCAACCTACCTGAAGGAAATCCTCTATCAACGGTCTTGCTACCTGCAACCTTATAAGCTAAGCAGTCTAGTTGATTGCTGGTTTATAACAGACGTTACAGATATTTACTAAGTAGTTACTAACCTCTGAATCAGTTGAAGCAATTGTACGGTACAAAATTTTTTTTTTTTTGGTAGGATTTCTGTTGAACTGAGCTTCTTGTCCTGGGGATGAAATCTTGAAGACTGGTGAATATTAGAGAATTCCCTCTGTTTTTATTTATACACAGATTTTACACTACTTCATTAAGTACACAAATGGCCAAAGCAATGACCTGGTGCCATAACCTTACATTATAGAAACCTGCTAAAACCATGAACATACAGGTACAACAGCAAGTCACATTACATGAATTTAAATTGATGCTAACATGACCTGCCCAGTCAAAATGTATAGTCAATACCCCCTTGAATAAATTTCTATAATATCTTACCTTAGATAGCTGTTGAAACATGTTCATATACAACAACAAATTACATTATACGAATTTAAATTATTACAAACAGGATTTAAAATAAATTAGAATGCGTACATTCATTCCCAAAAAACCCATTGCATCATATGAATTTAAATTGTTGCTAACATAACCTAGCCAGCCAAATGTTTTCGCATTACTACAAATGTCAATGCTATTATAATATGAAAACAGGACATGAAATAAATTAAAATGTTTAAATCCATCACAAAAAATTTCAATGAGAGAGAGAGGGTTATTTTCGGGTATAAAACACAGGATTTCTCAGCTTATCGTCATCAGTTCAAGCAACAGCAGTTCCAAGAGCATCCAACAGCAGAACAGTCTTCTTCGTCAAAACAACAGCCAGCAGCAGTTTACCAAACTTCTTCAACAGCCAGTCAAAAGATTGTCAAAACAATTCTAACAAATAGACCAGCCATCATACTTAGAAAAAAAAATCTCAATTTCTACAAGCTATGTAAGTACTAGTTTTTTATTGTTATTTATTAAATTTAACATCATACTTCTTTTTTTAAAAAAAATTAAAAAAAATAAAATAGAATAATAACAATTTATTGTTGTAAGTTAATATAGTTTTATAATATTACTATGGGTATTGAGTGTTATATCTTATAGACTTAAGATTTTTTTTTCTCAGATTAATAAAATAAAAATATTAAAAAGAAAATAGCTGATTAAGACGGTTTCTCAACTCTCACTTTTAGTCACTACTATAATATAAGCTGTTTTCCTTTTATTGTTAAGTTATGATCAAGTAACAATAGTACGTTTTAATTACACTGCGTTCAAGGTATAGAAGATAACTGATGTACCATACTATTATATATTTACATAGATAAGATAGAACATCAGGCTTATCAGCCATCAATAAAGTGATTCAAGTTTTTTGATGTTGTAAGGGTTCCTTATTATTAATAATTATTACTTAACCTCAAAAATCTTAATAGTCAATCTTTTTCATGATAATAACTATAGATACCGTTATCTAGTAGTTGTTGTATGATACCTTGTTTTATCAATGTTAAAATACTATAGCTGATTATAAATATTTGTTATTGATAACGTGATTGTCGTATTATACGTGTAATATTATCTTACGTAAAAAATGTTTTAATATAAAAAGTTTTTTTTATTATATTAAAATATTCAATAATGTTCACTGTCTGCATAAAATATATCCTAAAACATATTTTATGTACATACTAGATGCAGGTGTTTTGTCATCCCGCCTGCGGCGGGAAGACTGTGTTGGCGATTCCGGGTGTTTGTCATCCCGCCTGCGGCGGAAAGACTGTGTTGGCGATCCGGGTGTTTGTCATCCCGCCTGCGGCGGAAAGACTGTGTCGGCGATCCGAGTGTTTGTCACTGTGTGCTGGGTTTTTTGATCCGGAACGTGGGGTCGTCGGTATTTTTTTTGTAGTGTTGGCAGCATGGTTTGGCGGTAATTTTTGAACCTGCGAGAGTGTCTAGTCGTAAGTCACGGCCGGCGATCCAAGTCGATCGTACGACATAGCCAGCCAGTTAGGCGACGACGCCCCGGGCGTGTATGTCCGGTTCTCGAGTGTGTGTGTCGTAAATCGGAAATTCAGATTCTGAGTTTGAGTGTCTAGCTATCAGTCATCTCGGGTGAAAGTCGATTCCCGAACGGACAATCCGCCTACAGCGAAAAGTGCTCGAAACGGCCGTTCAAATCTGAAAAAGCATACAGGAGGTACCAAAATTGTATTTTTTGATGTGATAATTATGAAGAACAGTTATCAGTTGTCTTATATTAGGCTTCATTGTAATCAATGTAATCATTGTTAACATGTTTTCGCGGTTATAACAAATTTAAGTAGACAAAATCTAATTTTCTGATTGGCCGCTATTTTTACCGCGTCAAGAGACATCTAATGCATTGCCAGCTGCATGTTGTTTGGTTTTTTCCAATCATTTCACAAAACATCTTTAAAGTGAGTACATGTTGGTTATAGTATTATTAAAATAATATTTCTTAGGTTATGCATCGAACAATTTCATACGTATTTGAATAAAACAATTTCTTTTTTTTTGAAATCTAGCAATGCCTAAAGACCTTGTCAAGAACACTTATAACGGCCGTGGTATGCGGGTGTACAATGCACCCGTGTATCACGGCGCTGTGGCGCCGCTACGCCGTCCGGGCCGGGACGTCCGACGTAAGTACTATGCTTACTTATTTAGTAAAAAAAAGCACATGCGTATTGCATAAGCCAAGTATAACACTAAACACGATTTGTACGTTTCAGGGTGTTACAGGTGCCAGCAGACGCGCCACCTGGCCAGGGAGTGCCGTAAGTTTGTCCTATTATTTATTTCGCCTCGTGCTAAACTTTTGTAACTTTTATCAGAATCTCCCTGCTTGGTGCCTGGAGCGCCGTCGGGCGTTCCGTCGTCGCGGCGGCGACGGCAACAGCAACAGCAGCAGCAACAACAACAGCAGCAAGCAACAACAACAGCAAAGCAGCAACAACAACAACAACAACAGCGGGGCGGCCGCGAGAGAAGGTAAGATCGCAAATACCAAAATACCTATGTCAATCATCAAAAACATAAAATGTATTGTTTTCAGTAGTTTTATTCGACCCCCGACATCCAGGGTGGAGGGGTGGCCGCTTGCCGCCTCGACCCCGAATTCTACGTGTGAGGTGGTGGGGTTCACGACCTCCTCCTCCTCAACCCAAGGAACCCCAACGTAAGAATAGTCAATTTATAAATAAAAATATTGAAAAAAATAATTATATACATCATTTTCAGCGTGGTCGGGTCGGCAGACAGCGGGAGGTGGCGAGTAGAAACGGCGGCGGATGGTAAGTTTCCATAAATGGAAGTTTTCATTGATTGGACGATTTTGTCTACTTCATAATTTATTTAACATTGTATTTTTTTTAAATATTTTTCAGAAAAAATTGAATAAAGGCAGGACTTAATATAAATTTTATTGTTATTTATTATTTCAATCCTTGTTCCCAATTGTTTTATGAACTGTAACTGTAACGTTGGTCAATTGACAACTGTGTGTGAGGCGTGTCATTAAATATTTTAGTAGTTTGTTAACAGGTATGTGATGGGAAGTGATGTGTGTTGCTGGTTTGAAATGTAAGTGTTGAATACCCTATGTTATATTTTAAACATCAGAAGAATAGAGTTTAGTTCACAGAATGTGATAAAAGATAATTAATCATTATAACTGGAGTCCACTGGTGTTTAATAATTTTTATAAAATCACACATGGTAATGAGTAATGACACTGTCGGGTAATTGTGTTGTAATCAATTGAAAATGTTTGTATAGTGTAGATTGTTGTTAATACTGACTAGTAAATAGTCGTGTTGTTACATAAAATAACGTACACACTATACCGATTAAAAGGTAATTGATAATATAAAATAATTAATAATATTGTTGTTGAGAATATGAAGTAGTTAAGTTGTTATCTGTGACAATTGGTATGTATATATATTAATAATATAAGTCATAAGTATTTATAATCAATGATGATTATATGTAGGTGCTGTTCAAATAGCTTGGCAACGGTTATTTTAGACTAATTGCAATAATTAAACCATAACACTGTTTTTCAGTACCAATTAGTGTAATGACTTTTCAAATTTTTTGATTACCCTGTATATTAGCAGCAACATATTAAGAAAAATAATAGTAGTGTGATAAATAAAGACCGGATTTATATTCTCTTAATAAAATACCTAAAACATGATGCTAATATTCTCTAAAAAACCTTCAAATATTCCCATTATATTCTCTTAAAAATTTGTAAAATAATCAATAAACATCATTATTTGCCTAAACATGCATTTTAAAATTTTTTTTTAAATATTATTTTAATGGTGAGGTATTAATTAGGTATTAAAAGTTGCGTATTCTAAAAGAATACTTTTGCATTTAGTAAGAGTTGGAAATGATAAAAAAAAAAATTGTAAATGTTCAAACAATTTTTTCTGTGTACCGTAATATTAAAAATTCAAAATAAAAACAAATATTTCCTCACAATTTACGAAATATTCCAAAATATGCTAAATAGGATAAATATTCTCAAATATGCAAAAAAAACTTTTTCCTACACATTCGGAATCCAACGAATCGTCCACATTTTTTACTCTCATGAGATTGCATAGACCCAGTAACGATATTATGTTAATTTTAATAAAACATATAAATCCGGTCTTAGTGATAAATGTTACTATACATGTATTAGTAAATAATAATATTTTTTTTCATCATGTGATAAGATGTGTTCCAAGCTATTAGCCACGTGCTACATAGGTGAACAATTAAGGTATGACTAAATCAAATACATCACAAACACGATTGAACTGTTATCTATAGTATTAGTTTGAATAGTCTATATCAATCGTTGATCGACAAACGGCGTGCCGACACTATAATATTTTAGTTATGGATTTCAACCAATAATTGATCACACTCAGGGATTATCTATAGACAGTAATATATAATAATAAAAGTAATACACAATAAGTATATATAATAATAATAATAATAAGTGTAATACAATAAGTATAATCAAACGTAATATGTATAATAATTGAAATACTACAGTCACAGTTAACCGACCATCATATGATGAGCACATAAAACAAAAGTGTATTTACCTACACACGGTATCGGTAGTAAAAAATAAAAAATTCAAAGTGTTGTAGGTATTTTACAGTACGAACACAATGTTACATAGTTAAAAGGTAATTACAATTGCGATTGAACAAATAGATAGTGATACATGTTACAAAATGTTGAGGTTAATATATAGAACATAGACATTGAAGTACGAATATAAGGTTATACAATAAGATATAATATGTATGATAAGTGTATAAACAAAAGTGTATTTACGTACGCACGGTTTCGACAGTAAAAAATAAAAAATTCATTGCGTTGTAGGTATTATTTTACAGTGCGAACACAATGTTACATAGTAATAAGATAATTACAATTGCGATTGAACAAATAGGTAGTGATACGGCATGTTACAAAATATAGCAATTTCTATAATAGGTAATAATATATATACATAAGGTTATACAATAACATAATTAATCTTTTGAGTTAAATACAGCCACAATAGTTAGATACAATGCATTCGCAGTTTCATTGCTTCGGTGATTGAATTATGAAAGACTTATTTACAGTGATCACAGAATTAAATTTGCTTTTTTGATAATATCAGGTTTAACAATAAGATTTTAAAAGAAGTAAAACAAATACATACATTAGGTTATACATTAAAAGCATTTGTCATTTTGTCGGGTGTTATTTCAAAAGTGTTTCTAAGGGTTTTCAGTTGTGGTTAACATGAATGAAACACAGAGTGGGAAGGGAACAAATAATATCACTGTTGAAGGTAGCAGTGCTGTCTTGAGAAGTCTGTTGGCCTGGCATGTTTGTATCTCAATGTTTCCACACAAAACAGCCTAAAAATACAATATATCAGTTAATTGATTTAATGAATAAGCTTATAGTATAATGTAGTTCTTAAAAGAGTAATGTACAGTGATCGCAGAATCAAATTTGTTATTTTGTTTGGTAAAAATACTTTAAGCACAACGTCAGTATATCTTAATAAAACCATTGAGAAAGTTAATAACACTATTAAGGCAATATTGGGTCTATCTAATAAGGTCTATGAATTTTTATGAACGCATATTGGTCCAAGTGAATGCGTTATACGTATAAGAGTATTCTGTTTAGATATTATGTAAATATGAATTAAACACGGGGTAGTTAAACATTAAAAATAAAAGTCAATGAAATATTTCTGATAATAAATTAACCTGAGAACATGACAAAAATATTATATTAAATTGTATAGTGAATAGTGAATAGCGAATAAATAACACATACAATATGTAATAGTTTTCAAGTAATAGTTAACAGTGATCACAGAAAATCAAATGCATAATTTTCTAATGAAGAATATCGATACTGATGAATATAAGGTTTTACAATGAAATATAAATATTAAAAGCATTTGGTCAATGAGAGTAAATTGTTATAAGAGTTTTAAGTTGTGATTAATACTAATTGAACACATATTGGTGGTTTTGGTGTGTGTGGAAAATGAACAAATACTAATGCACTATTCATAATAACCTCAGTGCTGTGTCGAGAAGTCTCCAGAACAACAAACCTCGAACACAGCTTGGTAGACTTGTGACCTGGTGCTGCACGAACTGCGTCCATATCCGTCGAAACCTAAATGTAAATGTGAATGTGAGTGTAACGGTCATGTACATTGGGACGTAAATGGTTCATACTTACTTGTGTATAGAAACTCCATGGCGGCGTCAATGTTTCCACACCAAACGCATTTGTGTTCACCATTTTTCAACAGCCTGAAAATGTTAATTCTATAAGTATGCTGAAAACCAGTTAATTAATTTAATTTTAAAACGTTTGACATTAGTTACGAATTCACTTTGCAGTGAATAAGCATCCAGAGAGAACCACGGGGAGGTTGTCAAACTTTCTCTCCACAAGGACCACAAAGGTCGGACCACACAGGTCGGACCACACAGGTCGGACCACACAGGTCAGGGCACACAGGTACCCGCCGTCGCATATAGCGACGGCTAAACTTATAGCAAATAATTATAAAATTATCGGCATAAGTGATTTATACTGTAATAACTAATAAGTAATTAAGTCATGGTTGAACAAAAACGGCCGATCACAACACGTCTGAATACACTATATTCCTTGTGATAAATCGACCGTTGTCGTCACCGTACATACCAACTTTTATTGATTCCGAGTCTCGCACTCGTGAGAACGCAACGTACAGTTGTCCGTGCGTAAACACCGGGGACGGCAGAAACAAACCAACTCTGTCAAAAGTTTGACCCTGAGACTTGTTGATCGTCATCGCGAACGAAAGTCTCACAGGGAACTGAACCCGACGCATGGTGAAGGGCAGGTCGTCGTCTCCGCTGGACAACAGCGGTATCCTGGGGATGACGATGTCGTCCTGCCCTTCCCCAGCGTCCGCCAACAACCTCGCTTTGAAGTTGTTGCGCCTCAGTTCCGTAACCACTAACCTTGTTCCGTTGCACAGTCTGATTTTCGGATCGAGGTTCCGCAACAGCATGACCACGGAACCGACCACCAGCGTCAGCCTGTACGGAGGAAGTCCGTCGGGCTCCAGCGAGTTCAAAAACTCGGTCGGGTAGTTGGCGGTCTCGTCCGCGTCGTCCGCCTCCACCGTGTCTATGGCGGTGTACGTTCTCGCGGCACCCGCGACGCGTTGCAGCACCGTGCGATTGACCTGTCTGCAATCCTCGTTCCTGGGACACAGAATAATTCTCCGAGCAAAGACGTCGACGTTAGCCAACGACATTTGCTGCGGGTAAACAAATCAATTAAATCAGCTATGTCACATACCATATCCCTGGGGATTTCGACGGTGTTCACATTCCCGTCGACCGCGGGCAGCTGGCCGTTGCCGAGTTGAAGCAACCAGGCGGCAAAGTCTGCGTCGCTGTTGGCCCGCATGTTCTGCGTCAGGCTGAAACGCTCCAAGACGTCCCACAGATAGTGGTGCCTGATGGAAGCCGCCACGATCGCGGCCCTCGTCCCCCTGCGGACCACCGGCAGTATCTGTCTGAAGTCGCCCGCGAATAGGACCGTCTTGCCACCGAACGGTAGTTCCGATTGCATTATGTCCTTTAGCAACCGGTCGACCACCGTCAGTTGGACCCCGGAGACATGGGCGCTTCGTCCCAGACGATGAGTGCCGCATCCCGTATCCTGCTTGCGCGTAGAGACTGCATGGTGATGGACGATGTAGGTTCTTCGTTGAGCGTACCGAAAGGCAAACCGAACGTCGAGTAAACGGTCATACCACCGTCCATGAGCGTCGCCGCTATTCCCGTGAACGCCACGGACAACACGGATCTGCCCATGTTGCGGAGCGACCATATTAGGCAGCCGTAAAGCGTCGTTTTCCCCGTACCTCCGGGCCCGTCGACGTAGAACAATTTCGCGACGTCGCGGTTGTCGTCTACGGCCGCCATCACGCGGTCGTAAACCGCCCGCTGTTCGTCGTTGAGGTTGTCCAACTGCATGGTCCAACGCACCACCGCGTCGACGTCTCCGCCCGCGTCCTCTTCGAGCAGCGCGACGTCCGGATTCGGCAACCCGTAGTCGGCCAGCGTTTTACCGTGACCCCGCAGCAGCCGCCCGACGGCGTCCAGGCACGCGGCCCTCGCGCGGTCCTCGTCCCTCAGTCTGTGGGAGAAGTCTTGTCTCAGGTCTTCCTCGCTTGCCATGTATAACGCCAGCGGATCCGCGGCCTCGCAGTACAGCAGGATCGTCACCAGTAGGTAACGCAGCTGTGCGGGAGTGTCCACGGCCGCGGACTCTGCCATGCACGCCAGCAGGGCTTGGTCATCCTCCAGGAGTCCAAGCGCCACCGCCGCCGCCGCGTATGTCGGATACACGATCCCGTCGACGGTCCTCATGTCTCTGAACGACTGAGGACCTCTCCTGTGCAGTAGCAGCAGTCACAAGAGGAATCGGTCTCGATCTAGTGGGTTGACCGCGTACATCCGAGACAACGTCTCGTTGGTCATTACCCTTCGGCGCCGATTCCACCTCCTGTCTCTTTCCATCCAGGTGTAATGCAACGGTATCTCGTGGTAGAGATACTGTCTGGCCTCGGGGTCCGTCTCGTTGAGCGAGAAGAACGCCGTTAGTCTTGTTCGGGCCAGCGCTGCGTTTTGCACCCGCTCCAGTTCTTGTCCCGGAGCAAAGTACACCGTGTGGTAGTCTTCCAGATGGACTGGAAGCCTGATCACATTGTGACTCGGCTTATGCAACTCGTACGAAAACAGTCGCCAACTGCTTCCGGCGGACTGACGTACCGAGCATTAATGAAACTGAAACAAACAAAATTCGTTCGATTAATACACAATAATGTTATAAGTAGTGATAAATAATAACAATAATAATAATAATTTCAATAAATGACAAAAATAAAATTTATATTATAGAATTTAATAAGTTCTATTAGATCTATTGGTTAGTTAATTTTATATAATACTCTACATATATAAGTTTTATTAAATAGTATATAGTCATATCATTATTTTAATTTAATTTTCAGACTTTTAAAAATATATGTACATAAAGTTCTATTTTTTTTATTAATATTGGTATTATTTAGAATCTGTAGCAGTATTTGTATGCTACACTAAATTTATATAAACTGTAATATATCAAGTACCTACTACATAGTATGTTATATATTTACTATTTAACAACATAATGTCTAACTTGGGTGCGTTGATCAATATATAGTTATTTATCAATTGTTTATTTATTAACTTGATTTTATGCTCATGAATAAACCTACCTATAGTATAGTCATATATTATATATTGTATATATATATAATATATATACCCACTATAAACCTAGTTACATAAGTAACAGCAAACCTTATAGGCATACCATTATAAAATTTAACTACCAGATTTTACTGAAATATATGTAGTATATGTAATATCAGTTTATTAACATTGTATTATATGGTATCTGCAGCAGTGGTTGTATCCTCCATAATTAAATTTAAAATTAACAAATCACATTACCTCAACCAATTATAATTATAACTCACATAAAAACTGTAATGTATTAAGCACTACATAGAGTATACTTGTGGGTTTGTTATATTAATATTGTCTATTCAAGTATATATAGAACTATCCCATATAATCCAGCCCATGTTAAATAATATAGGTGTAGATAATAAAATCAAGTGTTACCTAATTTATTATTTCTTATTAAATATTTTATTCCATATAATACTCTACCTATATAAGTTATATATCAAATAGTATATAGTCACATATCATTATTTTAATTTAATTTTCAGACTTTAATTAAATAGGTACATAAGGTTCTATTCTGTTTATTAATATTGTATTATTTAGAAACTGTAGCAGTATTTGTGTGCTACACTAATAAATTTATATAAATGACTGACATAAAAACTGTAATGTCAATTCAAGTAAATACTACATAGTATGTTATATATTTACTATTTAACTACATAATCCAGCCCTTGTCTAACTTAGGTGCGTTGCTCAATAGCTGTGGATGTCAATTAAATATAGTTATTTATCAATAGTCTATTTATTAATTAATGTATATTATTATATCCATATAGATAATTATATTATGTAAATTTAAAATGTAAAACTTATAAAAGTAATAAAATTTAAAAATAAAATAAAAATTTTTAAGATCAGTGTACTACTGTGTGAATTAATTATGTATGACAGTAATATCATCAAAAATATAATAAACGAAAAGTAACCATTATTTTATAGTATATTGTTAATTTGCAAATGAAAACAACAAACAAATAAACATTTAAAAATGTAAGTTGAGTGTTTTTTTGTTAAATCATAGTAACAATATTTAAGGGGTTATACATCAAAGTGTTAAAAAAGAATATTTGTTTCGTTGTCCAAGCATGTTACATTTTTAAAATAACCTTTGTATTTTATTTAGTCGAATTGCTTATGAGTTAAAACAGTTAAAGTATAATGTAGAAATAAATTAACAGATGCTTACTTTTCAATTTCATTTCTGTCTTGGACTTCTACTGTAGCCATGTCGTGGCCCTTGAAGACGTATTTGTATAAATACTTTACGCTCTTCACGGTAGAACACACCTCTACGTTGATGTGTGCATCGTACTTGGCCAGCAGTAAGGGTTGTAGGCAACTACAAACTCGTTGCTGACCCGGTGACCCCTCACGAGGGCCTCAATTCCGTTGTCTGGTCGACGGTACGTTGGGTACCCGCCGTCGGAAACGTAAACTGTCTCTGCACTATATGCCTTTGGATATTTCTTTAGACATATCCCTTCAGCCATACACGGACTGTTGCGGTTCAGTTGGCCACATGGTCCGTGTATCATGTGACTCGTCACAGCTGTGAACAGTCTCTGATTGTTCTCGTCTGCTGGGTCTGGCAGTTCAGCGCACACGACATCGTCTACATCCTCGGCTGTGAGCAGCTTGTCGCCATCGCTGGTATGATGAGTATGTGTGCGTGAGGCAGACCGCGTTTTTGAAACTCAACAGTGTAAACATATGCGTCTACGTTACCAAACACTCTGTTGTCAGTTATGTCTGACATGAGCTGCTTGAGTTTGGCGTGAAACACCCTTGCCACCAGTTCTGGTCTGTCACTCGCAACTGCATGATTTCTTTGTTGTTGACGATCTCGGGCCACCCAGGATTGCAAGTGAAGGTAATGAACAGGTCGGGTTTGCCATACTTGCGCACTATGGTCATTGCATCCTGGTAGCTCTGTTTCATGTAACGCGGACCTCCAGTGAAGGTCGACGGCAAAATCATTCTGCGTCCAACCGGGGCAGGTTCGTCAATGTGCAACTGCTGGTTGATGTGATCCACCAGGCCCTGATAGGCTTCGGCAAACAGGGCTCTCTGATTGCGTTCGATGAACCGTAAGTTGTTTGTTTCCATTCGTACGTATTGGTCACAGACGTACTGTTGAAGCAGAAAACCACCCCGGTGTATCAGACTCAATTTTCGATGCCTCTGGTCGTTAGTCCCTTCGTAACGAATGGCCAGACGGTGACACACAAATTCTCTGATAGTGTTGCGTGTGCGCACAGCATTTCGCCGGCCACCATCGTCTTGTCGCAGTTCGAAATGCCAACCCAGTTCACCGTGAGGGAACAACAGAGGGTATAGCATTGGATCTGCGTGCTGGGAGCCGTACGATAAGGTTTGCATCCTGTGTTGCGGGTTCACTGGATTCGAGTCGTACACCACCAGGTCGAGGTTTCCCGGCGGTTGGCCATTGTTTCCAGCAAACACGACCGAAACTTCGTTGACCTGAGCTGGCGGTAGATTGTATCGCCTTGGGTCACTGTTTGGGTCGGCCACCAAGTGCATGTTGACTCTCCTGGGTTGCACCAGATGATTGGCGTTGGCAATTCTCTGTTCCTCCAGCCAAACTGCTCTCATGTTGCTGAATGCCATGGCAAATGGATTGGTTTGCCTCAGCATCGTGTCCAAGTCTGTAAGCACAGTCTCGTTCAGCTCACCCTGGTGATTCTGGTTCATGCGAGCCCGGTTTGCTTCCCCAGATTCAATGAAATAGAGCTCACAGTAACTTGGGTGTCTGTCGTCGTTTCTGACGACGTCGTTGGTGATCCTTCGATACACTTGGCCGTGTACAGTGAACACTTTCGGTCCGCGACCAGGCAATCTTCTCTGATTGAGGTCAGTGGAGAAGGCGGCAAACGCAAGAGTGTTGTTGTACCGTCTTATGTCTCTACGGTACTGTGTTGCTATCTGTGAGTCGTCTACCAACAAACTCTGTAGCAATTCAGGTGCTTCTTGCAACCGACGGGGTCCTTCAGCAATCACCATCTGATTGTTGTTGCAACACAATGTGAAATGACCCCTCGAAGTGCGTTCACAGTTGAAGTGACGGGCCTCGCAGTGCCTGCAGACTTGATTCAACGGCCCGATGTAGTGCCGATCCGGAAGTGGGTGTTGAACGCCGGCTGGCCTGTCTACTCGTGGCGCATTCACTCTTGGTAGTTCAACAGCAACTTCAGGGTTGAAATCAATGTCCATGAACTCGAGTTCACCAGGCAGGACATCGACTATCTCGACGTCCGCCGGCAAAACTTCGTCGTCCGTCTGGACTTCCATGTCTTCCACGTCGACATATTCCACATTGTCTTCGTCCATAACAACTTCAACGATGTAGTCGTCCATCATGGCGTATTCGTCGACAACTTCTACTTCGACTTCCATGGGGTCTCCACCTTCAGGCTCTTCAGCCACGCCTGGCACCAATTGCCGTCCGACTACCTATAAATTAATGGGCGGTTAGTGTAATTCGATTTTAAATCACATATTTATTTATCAATTAATTGTATTAATGACAGAGTAAAAATGTTTTAGCGTTATTTCGTAGTTCTAATATTTTTATATCTTTTTATTTTATATTATATATATATTCATTGCTAAAAGTTGTTTATAAAAGTTTTAATAAAAGTTATTTAAGCATACAACTTTATGCTTCGTTAAGTATAAATATTTTTAGGCAAACATAATTTACCCATAATAGTTTTTAACGTAAGTTTTAAAGTAAGTGGTAACTATTCCAAAATTTGAACAATATAAAAATGAATAATAACTGAAACTGTTGTTAAAGCACGGGGCGCTTTGAGTTACTTAAGTACTAATGTAATGTAATAAATAGGGCGCGGATTTTTATGTAATAAAAAAGTCAAAATATTTAAATATTTATGTTGTTATTTTTGCCAAAATATGTATAAAAAATCATGAAATATTTAACAACAAAAAATGTGTATTTTTAATTAATTTGTAATCATCAAAAAAAAGTAATAAAAATATAGATTCTGTTACAAAACATATTTTTTTTTTTTGTACTTTAATTTATTCATCTTCATTGCAGTCGTCTTCGAAACAGTTTGAAACAATGTACATTTGGAGATTTTCAAATTTAAATGTGCGGCGGTTAGGTCTTAAAATTGATTTGTATCTGCTGAAAGAGCGTTCCACGTCAGTAGTATAGATATACCATTCCTGGCGCAGTCCATTTTATATCAATAAAAGATCACAAAGAAAACAATGTGTAATAAGATCAGAAAATCTAAATGCAATAATAATTAAAATATTTTTCATAAAATGTATGATATAATAATTAAAAAAATTTTCAAAAATCTGAAATGTAAAATCCCCAAAACATTTTTTAATAGAATTGTTCTATCAAAAATAAAAATCGAAATAACATATTTTTTCACAACATATTTTATTAATAATTAAAAATTGAAATGCAATGATCCCCAAAATATTTTTTACAAAACTTATAATATTAATAATTTAAATTTAAATGCAATATAGTATTATTTAATTTTTAATAATTGTTCAATTAAAAAAGTCTAAAAACAAACTAGTGAACATTAAAAAACTAGTTATCAATCCAATGTTTCATTATATGCTCCGATAATTTATTATGAATTTCCTTAAAATTACCAAATAATTTCTTAATTTTTTTAATCACTATCATTATCGTTATAAGATTGGTATAAAAATTCTACATAAGTTTCTATACTATACATAGATGATTCAATTTTTGATAACCTTTTAATATTTTTCATACTCTTGGATCATATCTAAAAGTTTTTTACAATTTTCCATTTCTATTATTTATATTAATAA
>SSSL01000275.1:0-44025 GCA_008086715.1 Sitobion miscanthi
TTGACTTAGGGCCAGTATTAGCATCTGCGGTTAAATTTAGCAAGTTCCTAATCAGCCGATAAGAAAAATCTCTTGTCAGTCGGTAAGCGTAATCAATGACAGTAATACTGGCCCTTATTATCCAACTATTAGGTAAGATTGTAAGAACATTATCTTTGTTCTCTCGGTCGGTTTTTCACGATACATTATTTTTTTTAAGCGATTTATGAGTATGAAAGTATTGATATTTGAAAATGCTCATAACCCACGTTTCAGTCACTAAAACATAAAGAATTATCGAGACCACTGATGTTAGTACCACATACCATAGGCGCAAATGTCCCACATTTTGATTTAAGCTTATTTAATATTATGAGCTTTAGCCCACCCAAATCCAAAACGCTATTTGCGCCAGTGGTACCTACTCACTCTAAAACCAACAAAGCACTGGTAAAAAATTTTGTGTCGTATGTGTGAGGACAGAAATAACATAATACTAGGCAGGTACGTCCCTGTTTAAAAAAACCACAAAGACTATCGGATGTTATTTACAAGGATCATAACAAGAATTGAAAATCACCAAGATTCCCATCCTACGTTTACATTTATATATGAAATATTGTTTACATCGGCAAACATGTACTTAATACAAGTTGTTAATAAGACATCAAAAATACACTGCAAACATTTTTTTAGCGGTGTAAACAATAATTTTCTAATTAAAAATTCGTTACAATTTTAATTTGAACACCGAAGTCTTAATGTTATTTTGTTAATGAAGTAAATAAAATTAAAAAACACTTTAATCTCAAATTGCAGTATACAAAAAACTTAGGTATTACCTTTATTTAAATATTTAATGTGTTGAGTAATAAAATGATTAATAAGATATGTATAACTTGTTCTTGAATAGAATAATGTTGACTTGTCAACATACTTATATTTTTTTCAAAAGTGAACAATCACTTTTTGTGCGTCGAGAATCACGCACACCAGGTTGTTGGTTGTAGATTTGCAAGACTGACGACTAATGTTACTCTTTTAAAACAGAGTATAGATTATCTAAACTTTAACTTGAGAAGAAATAAGTAACACAAACATAAAAAATTAAAGTATCATTTGTTAGGCTGTTACAGTTAGGAAAGGTTTATAGATAAAATGAAAATAGTTTTTTTTAATGAAGTTTTTTATTAATAGGCGATAATAACTATCGTTTTCCACCAACGCGAGGAGCAGCCTTTTGTTGTACAGATTTTGTTTGCACTTTCTTGGGTTGTTTCTACAAAAATAAAATAAGTGTTGAATAATAATCACAAATAATAAATTTAAATATTACCTTCGTTTTCGATGGAGGTGGTGGAGGAGGCTTCTTAGCTGCCCTAGCAGCCTTCTTTTGGTCCTTAGCAACCCTAAAAGTTTTTAATTTTGTAATACACATTCATACCACATTATATATTTTTATTGGCATAAATCATTGTCATTTAGGCATCATAGTAATAATATTTAATGTTTAATTGATTTAAAATTGAGCTTATTTAGATGTTATAATAAATGAACTATTATATAATTGTAAGTACAATCAACATTGTTATACACTCATACTTTAACTATCTATGTTCATCTCGACAGGTTTTTATCACTAAATCGAAGTTAAAAGATAATTTATATAATTTACATTTGCTAGAACTTTCAAATTTAATATCAAAGCTTAACACTATAAACAAGTATACGTTTTTTGAAGGTGAGGTTTATTAAAAACCTTGATTTTATATTGAAGTATTTATATTTTTAATAAAAAAACCTAAAAAATTAATTAAAACCTTATCATTATATTTCAGTTGTAATTTATCAAATTAAAAAGTTGTTGGTAAATTTAGTTTTCTCAGTCTGATAAACTTTTATAGAAATTTAAAATTCAGCATGATAAAATTATTATATAAGGGTAGTCTTAGGAATTGTATGTTGAACTAAATGTAATAGATTACCTACATGTTTATCTCAATAGGTACTTTCTTCATTTTTAATAGATATACGAGTGTTTAAATGAAAATTTATTCAATAATATATACTTGTCAGTACGTTCAAATTTATGTAAAATAAAAACACGATAAACAAGGGAAAAAGAAAATCAAGTTAGCAGGTATATAATATACAGGACTAATAAATATTTCTATATCCAATCATTATTATTTTTAGACATTAGCATTAATAATAAATTAAACATTGTATTACTCTTAATTTAAGCTAAGAACTATAATATGAATAACTCCATAAAACTGAAATAGTTGGTGTTTATCTCGACAGGTACTTTCATTGTATCATTTTTAATCGATACATGAGTGTTTAAAAGATATGTTATTTAGTTTACCCTTGCCAGTACGTTCAAACTTATGTAAAATCCAAACACGATAAACAAGGGAAAAATCAAATCAAATCAATTAGGCATACAAGATATATAATTATTTCTATTTACAATTATTATCATATTAATATAATTTTTAGTCATTAATAATAATAATAAACTAACATCAAACTAAAATTTTAATTTAAACGATAATCTAAATAAAACTGAAAATATTTATGTTAATCTCGACAGGTACTTACATTATATCATTTTTAATGGATATAAGAGTGTTTAAAAGATGTTATTTAATATACCCTTGCCAGTACGTTCAAACTTATAAGAAATCCAAACACGATAAACAAGGGAAAAATAAAATCAAATTAGGAGGTATATAATATACACAACAAATAGATATTTCTATATCCCAAATCATTATTATTTTAAGACATTAGCACTAATAATAAATTAAACATTAATTTAAGAGTATGCTATACCCGCATGTGGTGTGTACGTCTTATAAATGTACAACATAACAAGATAATGTTTTGCGCAGGATAGGAACTATTTCCCTTGGTATTTATAGTAGAATTACCAAAATTTCACAACGCATAGGGAACAACTTTATCTGTGACAGAGCGTTTTTATTATTTGGATAACATATATTAAATTAAGTTATCAGTTTGAGAACATTAGGAATTTTTTTTTTTTATTTAATTATTAAAAATTATTGGTAATAATGCTATCAAAAAAATAAAAACGCCAAAACACAGATAAAGTTGTTCTATGATCAAGTTCCTATGCGTGGTGAAATTTTGGTAATTCTACAATGAATAAAACAGTTTTTTGCTACGCTGTACAATTGTAACATGGAGACAATGCATACCAGTATAGCGTCTTTTTAAACTAAGAACTATAATATGAAGAACTCCATAAAACTGAAATATCATGTTTATCTCGACAGGTACTTTCATTATATCATTTTTAATCGATATATGAGTGTTTAAAAGATATGTTATTTAGTGTACCCTTGCCAGTACGTTTAAACTTATGTAAAATCCAAACACGATAAACAAGGGAAAAAGAAAATCAAATCAATTAGTCATACAAGATATACAATTATTATTATTTTTAGACATTAGCATTAATAATAAATTAAACTTTGTATTAGACTCTTAATTTAAGCTAAGAACTATAATATGAATAACTCCATAAAACTGAAATAGTTGGTGTTTATCTCGACAGGTACTTTCATTGTATCATTTTTAATCGATACATGAGTGTTTAAAAGATATGTTATTTAGTTTACCCTTGCCAGTACGTTCAAACTTATGGAAAATCCAAACACGATAAACAAGGGAAAAATCAAATCAAATCAATCAGGCATACAAGATATATAATTATTTCTATTTACAATTATTATCATATTTATATAACTTTTAGTCATTAATAATAATAATAAACTAAACATCAAACTAAAATTTTAATTTAAACGATAATCTAAATAAAACTGAAAATATTTATGTTAATCTCGACAGGTACTTTCATTATATCATTTTTAATGGATATAAGAGTGTTTAAAAGATGTTATTTAATATACCCTTGCCAGTACGTTCAAACTTATAAGAAATCCAAACACGATAAACAAAGGTATTAATTGTAATTAACCTTTAAAAACCAAAATGAAAATTTTTCTATTAAAATTATTAAAAGGACGCTATCCATGCATTCGTTGTCTCCGTCTTACACATGTACGACATACCAAATGTTCGTTCACTAGTTTCAATAGTGTGCAGTTATTTTGATATCAGAGTGATTTGACCTATTATCAATTTTTTAGTCAATAACATTATCTGTGCTTAAGCGTTGGCTTTTATTTGTTTTTTTAATTCAAGCGAGATATGAGCATTTATGATATTTCACATACCCATATCTTGCTTGAAAATAGAAATTTTTAAAACTCACTAACGCTTAAGCACAGATAATGTTCTTACTTAAAAGTTTTAAAATATGTCAATTCGCTCTAGTATCAAAGCTAACAATACACTATTGAAAATAGTGAACAACAATTTTCTGTCGTGCGTGTGTAAAATGGAGAGAACAAATATATGGGTAGCGTCCTCTTAAGGTCTAATTTTTCTAATATTATCTTCGTACTATGTTTAATAAAAATAACATTTACAATGATGAACAAGTTTAAAAATAGCTGACATTATTATATATACCCCTTCATAGATGATTTATCATCATGCTGAAATTCAAGATAGCAAATACTCGAAATAAAAAAATAATCATAAGGATTTAAATATTTAAACTTAACTAAACATTGACTTAACTATTTACCCTTCATACATGGATTCTCATCATGTTAAAATTCAAGATAGCAAATACTCGAAATAAAAAAATAATCATAAGGGTTTAAATATTTTAACTTAACTATTTACCTTTCATACATGGATTCTCATCATGTTAAAATTCAAGATAGCAAATACTCGAAATAAAAAAATAATCATAAGGATTTATATTATATTTAAACATAAACAAATTTATTAAAAATAAGTATCCTTCATAGATGGGTTCTCATCATTATAAGCTCAAGATAGCAAATACTCGAATTAAAATATAATCATAAGGATAGTGTTATTTTAATTATATAAAATAAAACAAAAATAAATTCTTTGATTGAATATTAAATAATATCTGTAGTTAGTTAGTTGACAGTATAATAAAAATACAGTCATAGAAAATACTTATACTATATAATAAATGTTCATTGATTTCAATAATTTAAGCGTTTTAACCCAACACCATATACTAGGTTAAGAGAATATATTATATTGTGTATGTTAATGTTTTCTCAGTATTGAATTTAATATCAGAATAATCAATAGTAGCAATACTTAATAATAATCATAGAAAACTTGTTAGAATAATTTACACTGTGGTGTTTTAAGTATATCATTATAAGTGCAATCTCTCATAAATGGTTATTCATCATATTTTAGATTCAAGATAGCAAATACTCGAATTAAAGAATAATATCATAAAGATTTAGCAAATCAGATTTTCAAGAAAAATTTGATATGTATCAACAAGGAATCGTAAAATACATTCATATCGAAATCCGAGTCAGGTTATATCGCACTAAGTACCTATAATTTATTTCTTACTATAGCCATATTCAATACAATTATTTCCTCAGTCATGATTTCCAATCATTACCATTGTTCAATAGTAGCAAATACATATAAATGATAATCACTGGACAAATACTAAAATTGATAAATTTAACTTAAAAGTCAATAATATAAGGTAGGTGCTCTTTTATATAATTTCCTCAGTCACGATTTCTAATCATTACCATTGTTCAATAGTAGCAAATACTTATTAATGATAATCACTGGAAATAAATAGGTAGGTGCATAAACAATGATGGGTATACTACAATTAATCTAATTATTAAAAATAATTGGGTCCATTAATAAACCCATACTTAAACTATATATCAAATAACTAAAATATTGTGTGATTATCACTGTGAGCGTGAGAGACGATTACTGTGTGGTGTGACTACAACGACAATATACACGCAGAGACGATACACGGGGAGCTATGGAGGTTATACAGTAATTTTCAGATTTAAATATGCTCCTGTGTAGGTAAGTATTATCGATAGTATGAATAACCTCAAGGATGCTCAAATAGTCTGTATATAAAGGTGTATAACAAATATACATTAATTGTGAACATAATGTATAATTGGTGTCGTGTGACTGAGTCCCGGGCCCCCTATGTACGTACAGTACGGTTCTAACCTAGATGCTACACACAATAACGGCTGATAGCATACGGGGTGCTCTCAAGGGAAACCTTGCGTATAATCATCGGTGGTAGAAAGGTGAATGGATATTTTAAATAAAGTGAGAGAAAGTTAGTGGTCCACCTCTAGATTTCGGGTGGAATACCAAGGTGTAAGACCCGCAGGTCGTATGATCACTGGATGTGTGAATATGGGGTCAGCACCGCTGTCCCATAGAAGACATCATGCGATTGCGTGGGCAACGGAGACGAAAAGAGGAATAATGCCGAAATAAATATTACATTTCCGAATAATAGTTTGACAAATAAAATGGAAAGATAATTAGAATTCTTATTATTAGAAGTCGATTTTACAAGTTTTACTTATATAGCTGATACAATATTTAAATGATTATAAAATAAAATTAAAAATATTTCGAATGATTGATTATGTCAAATATTCCAATAATTTCAATAATAAATAATCGAAAAATGTAAGGCACCTATCTTTTAAAAAGATTATTAACAAATATTATTTTGTTTGAAATCTGATATAAAACATATAATAGTATTGTTTTTTTTGAAATTATTTATTTATATTTTAATTTTTTTAATGATAAGTAGGTATACTATACTGCTAGTAAGTATAATATAATTGTAATTAAATATTAATAATGTGATAATTACACTAATAAGCTTTTAAAAATAATTGATCAATCAATGTCATGTACTTATAGATGTCAGTAACATTGTAGTCTGGGGGTTATTTTTCCCAGGGTCGGGGATTTTTATTCAGCAATTCACTGTCTCTATAGTCCATACTTTAGTTCAGAGCATATTTATTAAAATTATGTACAATAAACCGACATAAATCCGTTTCCTTAAAACAAATAGAGGCATACAGCTAATGATATTTACTATTTATCATAGGCAATATAAAATAATTCTAATGTTTTAAATAAAAATTATATAATTACCTTTTTTTCCTAAACAAAAAAGTAAAAATAAGTTTAACTTTAAACATTTATTAATATTTAAGTAAACAAATGAATAATTCATTTTGCGGTAGGCTATTACAAGTGTTGGGAGGCTAACCCCCTCCCTCCCTAGTTGCGTTTATGGTTCGTTGTGACACAAACATTTTTGGTGCACCGTCTTTGTCGTGAGGTGTCGCGGTGTGGCTACTGTGCAACGACAGTTGTTGATGACGATCGCGGATGACCGAAAGTGCGATAGTTATATTGCAATAAGGCGCAATACCAGCGGAGTGAGCACTGAGCAATGCGTTCGAGAATCTGATCGGATGACCGATCCGGATAGCAACACTCCAACTGCGCGAAACGCGCACGCTCGTCGAACGGGAGGGACGGGGTGGGTGCGCTGTTCTTTGTTGACCATGGTCATATTGACGCGCTTAGAGTTACGCGGTAGATTACGTCCCGCGTGGTAACTGCAGGTAAGTGGTAAGTGGCCCACTCCACCTCGGCCCACCGACCGCGCATGCAGGAGCGATAACCATAATATTATAGATGAGAGTTTATCAATGGCGCGGTCATCGTCCGGTCACCGTCGATCCCCATGTCGTTATTTTTTTTTTTTTTGTCGTCACACAAGACGTGCTCGCCAAACATCGCGTCGCTATATCCTGTGGCCGCGTCATCACGGCAGCTCTTTATCGCTACATTCGTTTGCCCGGAACGGTCCGCGATATTATTTCGTATCTTGCGGTGGTGATATATTATGTGGCCAGTGGACCGCAACTGCAGACCATAATATTGACATCTGCACCAAGTGTGTCGTCGTGTTCGTTCTGTTATTGACACGTCTTGTTTGATGATTAATTTTTTTTTTGTTTGTACATACATTTAACAATTAATACATTTTTGTATACAATTTTTATTAATACAATTTACCGACTCGGCCACAGAGTTAAAAACGATAACAATTTGTTCGATCCACGCGTTTGTTACAACGATAAAATTACTGAGTTTGTGTAACATGTATATATATATATTGGCGGTAATCGGAAAAAGATGTACCGAAAATCTTTTACTCTTGCTTAAAAAAACTGTACACTATTATACACGACCAGATGCTTAGTACAGTTAAGGAACACATGTAACGATCCGGACCTAGCAAGAATCATCGAAAGGGACTTTTATGTTGATGATTTGTTGACAAGAGCCGACACGGTTGAGCAATGTCATGCGATTTTTCAAAAACTCACCAGTGTACGAACAGCGCACAATTACCCTTAAGGAAGTGGTGTTCAAATTCATCAACGCTGTTGTCCTGGTTACCTACCACCACTGATGATAATTACATTGTAACCTTGTCAGATTCTGACTAAGCTGAGTGAGTGCGTTGGGTTTATTATGGCAACCAAGCATAGATAGTTTTTGCTTTGCTATGAAACCATGGACTCCACCAAAGCGAATCACTAAACGCAGTTTGTTATCAGATATCAATAGTGTATATGATCCCATAGGTTTGATTACACCAGTACTAATCAAAGGGAAGATCTTTGTACAGCAATTGTGGAGTCTGAAAATCGACTGGGATTAAGCATTATCAGAGGACATATTATGTTCAAGGTGAACTAAGTTCTATTCCGGCCTCCATCAACTTGTTGAATTGTCAGTGCCTAGGAAAGTGATATTGGCTAATGTTGTCACTATTCAAATACACGGGTTCTGCGATTCATCTCAACTGGTGTTCGGTACTAGGAGCTCGGACCAGAAGGTGCTTCTGAGGCGAAGGTCAATTTCGCCGCAGCAAGGAGAGATCTAAGGAGAGAGATCCGATATCCAAGGAACAAAGGTGGAGGGACCTTTGCGCACAAGTTGACATTAATCCCTGAGGTCAGCCCTACAAGCTTGCAATGAAAAAATTCGGTGACGGCTCCTCTAGACTCGCTTCTAAAGGGCATGAACAGGCGATCGCAGATCATCTCTTTCCCGCTGCCCCAGTCACCGACTGGGACCTCATGCCAGAGCCAGCGGTTAGGAACATCTTTGACAACTTCGATCCCGAGGCAGACGAGCTGATATTCAACTGAATTCACCATAGATGAGCGGACTAAGGCTACCAAAAAATGTCGGCTGGTAAGGCATACCCAACGGAATATTGAAGAGGATCGTCGTCGCCCGTCTCGGAGCTACTCTGAAAATCTACAATGAGTGTCTCAAGGCGCTCACTTTTCCCTCCACCTGGAAAAAGCTGGACCTATTGCACAAGGGTCCTGGCAAACCGGTCGAAGCTTACTATAGCTTCCACCCCATCTGCCTCCTGGACACTTCGGAGTTTGAGATCAAACTTTGTTTGATGTACGTAATTAAGTTTAAGTAGTAGTTTAGTCTTAATGGGGAGATGTGATATCTTTATACATCGTTACTGGCTATCGCTAATGACTTGTACCGCGGCCGACCCAGTCAGGCTATTAGGATTATGATTAATTTAGTGTTCGTTACGAAGTTGTGTTGCGAACTACTAATTATATTATGTAATTAATAAACATCATTGATATTAATTCTTATGCAAATATTACAATAGGGGTAAAACAACAAAAAATTAGTTTTTGTCCGGATGAGGAGTCCCCCTCTACGACTAATGAGAATATCCTAACGGGACACTCTGTATTGGAACCTATATAGGTATCAATAGGTTGGTAATAAAGGACTTGGAAAAATAAACAGCCCAAAATCTTAACGCTGATCGATCAGATCATATTGTAGAACCACTGGCTAGAATAATAACAACTGCACCTGGGAAATATTTGTATTTTTCGGTAAAAGCTTAGGACGAAATTATAATTTTGTATTCATTATTTGCAATTCCGTGTCCAAACGCATTTCACACACAAATTTTTCACGATGGCTTACCGTGAGTACGACGACAAAATCTTTTGGGATTACATTGACGTTACCGTCATGGGCGTCATCCGTGCATTGTTATCCCAAGCCGAATGCCAATACGAACGATATCTACCAACGAAACTTGAAATGTACAAAATCGAAGAGGCGTTAAACATGCTGGACGACTTTTGTGGTTGAGGCGCTGCCGTAGGGCTGGGCGAATCTCTGCAGGTGCAGCTCTGCACAGCGTTCCGAATCAATGTGGGGAAGGGCTGCACCGCAGACTATCGGCGACGCGGCAGTGTGCAGCATCGTATCCACGGCGTGGGAGGACGCGAAACAGACCGGGCGCTTATGCTGCTGCAGGCGCGGATCCAGATCAATTATTAGGGGGGGGGGCCATTTTTTATTTGGACATAATATAATACATACAATTTAATAATTCTATTATATTATAATTATTAGGTACCATATTTGCCATATAAATATTTCTTAACATTGTAAAGAAATAAACTTTTAACTACAAATATAAAAAACGTAGGTAGGTACATTGAAAAGAAAACGCTTTATTTAAGAACAATCAAAAAATATTAAATATGAAATAAAAATAAAAATTATAGAGCAAAATCTAATTTTCTGTTGGTTTTCGAAAACATGTCAATGACTTTATTCACGTCTACATCAATATCACGGTGGATATTTAAAAGAGCAAGTCCAGTTAATCTGGTCTCTGACATTGTTGATCTCAGCGCGATTAGGAATTACCAAATTATAAATAGAACGATTCAACGATCCGCAAAACAATATAGTAATATATTATTATTTTATATTTTATTTTTATTTATATTATTATAGTTATATATTTAACTAAGAAATAACAGCCTAAACAGTTTTTTTTCATAGTCGCTATAAAAAAATATAATTTTTAAATATGATGATTTTTTTTTTCGTTTCGTGATATTTGGGGGGGGCCATCGCTCCCATGGCCCCCCCCCCCCCTTGGATCCGCGCCTGTGCTGCTGTGGTCACTGATGGGAATAACGGCCACAGATTCTGGCCCCGCTTCTCAGACAAAGAGCACCAGACAAGACCCTGGCAGTGAAAGAGTACATGGTAAGTCACCCTATATACGTTCCTACAGCAGTACTTTATAGCTAAAACTATATGGCCCCCCAGTGCAAATTTAATCTGTGGGTCCATTATTTTCCATTAATATTCTATCTGAACATATTCTAAAAAAGCAATAGATACGTGGTACATATCAGACACCGCAGTACCTATATCACCTAGATTTTTTTTGTTCTTTAAAGTACAAATATAATTTAGATAGTACTACATCATATAAATGTAAAAGCAAAAACGTTTACAATATAATTGTTTGTCTTTAATAATAATGTGATATAGATACACATAATAGTCAAACCAGTTGGAAAATTAAAAAAAAGAAAATATATTAGTGATTTTTGGTACACATTAAAAACAAATGGCTATAGAACTCATCAATTTTGAAAATAGGTAAAAAGAATAAATATTATAATTAAGGTAATAATATTTTTTAACAATATAATATAGTATCATAATTATCACATTTATTTATATAGTATAATATGTGAAACTGAAGAACTAACAAATAAAATAATATCACAATCAAACAAAAATTAGGCACTCTTGTCGGTATTTAAAAGATTATTCCTATTAAATCTTTAGGAAGATATTTCCGTGATCACCTTTGGTAATATCTGCTTCAATTTTTACTACAGTATTCTTTTTAAGCAATCCTTTTTCATGTGCTTTAGCTAGTTGAGATACTACAGACCTTTCCACTTCGTGTTTAATTGACCTTGCACCATAGTTTACATCATATGCACCAATTATTACATGCTCAACAGCACTATCCCACTCGATTTGTATGTTATGTTTCTTCAGAGCCTGAAAAATATATAAGTTGAATTAAATTTGAGCCAGACAGGAAATACGGTTCATAGTATACACTATACAGGACCATACTATTTTTTGCCGAACATTTAAAATGTCTCCATTTTATGAGTAAGTACCTATATATTAATGAGTAAAATAAAATGACACTATTACTACCTTCATCATAAATATTTCATATTTGTTATAACCAAAAGAATATTGTTCTCTACCAAATTATTATTTTCTATAATTTACTAAAAACTAATTTTAACAATTGTAGGAATAGTTCATAGTTTAGATTAAAGAACAATCCTTGCATAAAAACAGGGATGGTTCAAACTGCTTATTATTAGACTAAATATTGAATACTACTATATTAATTATTTTGATTCCATTAATCATCAGAAATATTAACGAGTCAACAACATACCAACTCTTGCCAATATTGCAATTCTCTTTGAACAATAACTTTCAATTCCATTTCTGAAAATGGTAGGAAGTATACCACTTCATTAATACGACCCAAAAATTCATCTCGTTTAAAGTGTTTTTTTAAAATAGGTTTTACAATTTGATCCTTGAATTTTTTGGAGATAAATGTTACAACCTCTTCATGTTTTTCAATTTTTTTATCTGATAACCCTAAATTGAATGATAATTATAAATATAGAACAGTTAAAAAAATTTATTATGAAAGAAAAAAAAGTTCTCACGACTATTTTCAATTAGTTTATTTTGATGTTGCTCATTTCTTAGTTCTAAAGCATGCTCTGCAATTTCTTCACTAGCTAAATTTGATGTCATAACAAATATGGCATTTTTACACACAATCGTTTTTCCTTTACCATCAGTTATACGGCCCTATAAAAAAAAATTACATTAACATAATATACATAATAATCATATTATTTATTTTTGGATATAAATATTATATGACTTGCATATAGGCTTATTACAAAAGTAACAACAAATTAGTAGATAATTTAAAAATGTGTGTATGTGAAAACATTGCAAAGATAAAGTATTAAAAGTACTAAAATTGGGACAAAATAGAAGGATCTGAATAGAGAAAAAACACCATACAAAGCGAAATAAAATAGAGAATGTTAAAACAACTTGAAAATTTAAAACCAATTCAAAATTGTATATTTAGGCTAAATAGTTATCATGCTGTGACATAAATGCCAACTGTCAATGATTATCCTAATAAGTAATAATAAAGACATGTATATACAAGCATAAATAATTAAAAAATTGAAAATACTAATGTATTATACTTAAGATAATTAAGTGATAAATTTGGTCAAAATATTATGTATTTATGTGTATGTTTTTATAACTACAATTAGAATGAAACAAACAAAATATAAGTAAACATTTTCAACCAATGGCCTAGATGTCTAGGCTTATCTTAAAAAAAAGAAAAGAAAAAAAGAACCATAATTAATAACATATGGAAAGTGAACAGTTAAGTTATTTAAATAAATGTTGGGTATTTAAAAAAAAAAATCATACAGTACATCATGAGTGACATCACAATATGAAGGTTTAGTAAATACGTATCTTACCTCATCAAACAGTTGTAACAAAATTGTCAATATGTCTGTATGAGCTTTATCAACTTCATCAAACAATACTACAGCATTTGGATTTTTAGCTAACTGTTTTGTAAGGTAACCACCATCATCATATCCAACATACCCCGGTGGAGAGCCAATCATTTTGGCAACCTATTATATAAAAATCATATTAATATGTATATGTTTTAAGCCCTTTTTTTTACAAACCTCATGTTTTTCTTGGTATTCAGACATATCAAGTCTAATGAAACCATCTTTGTTGCTTTTATGTAGGTAGCTAGCAATCTGTTTAGCCAATTCTGTTTTGCCAATGCCAGATGAACCGAGGAACAAAAATACTAATGGATGTTCACCATCTGTCCAACCATTTTCTTTACGTCTAATAGCTAATAAGAAATTTAAGTATAATATTAAGCAATAGGTAGTAAAAACAAATGTATTATTCATACAACCTGATGAGACTTCATTAATAGCATTTTCTTGGCCAATAATTTTTTGTTTCAATCTTAATTCTAACGGAAAATTTTTTCGTATTTCTGCTTCCTTTTTATTTTTGATAAGTTCAAACTGAAAAATATTATTTTAAATTATTATTAAAATTAAAAAATATGATATAATTATGATATATCCAAAAACCATTTATTTTTCATCTATTATTATTAAAATAAAACTGCTACCATTTAATGTATTGTAAAAAGAAAATAATAGAACAGTGAAGTATGAGAAAAAATCTTAAACATACAATTTTAATCTACTACACATACACTTAACTATTTTAACACGGCTAATAATTTATAATAATTGTTCAACAATTATTATTATATCATGACCATAAAATATTTTACCAAAATCTGTTATGTCAGTAATATTTTCAATTTTGGTAAAAAATATTGAAATTATTAATTTAATAAATAATTTTTAAATCTTGATAATTTTGAATTAATAAAAACAGCTACAACAAAATGAAAATAAAAATAAAATATTATCTATTATTGTGTTAAAACAAGGAAATACTTATTAATCTATTAGGGAACATGGATTGCTGGTGATTTAAAAATATAATTAATAAATAATTAAATTACTATACAGCATGTCCCAGAAGTCTCGTATCACCCTTAGTATCTCCGTGGAAAATCTATATATTTAAATGCAGTCCTTTTTACAGTAATAAGTATAAAAATTCTGATTGAATAGCATAATATTTGATTTTTTTTTTCAAAAGTTATTAAAAAATTTTTTTAGGCAAATAAGTTTTTTAAATTTCCAAAATAGCCGTTTTGTTGATTGTATTTTTAAGACAGTTCAAAAAAAAAAATTAAAATGTAATGAAAATTGCCCAAGTTAGAGCTAATTGTTATTTTGAATTTCTAAAAATAATAGTTATGTTATCTATGCATACGACATTAGTAAAATACGATCCGCATGCTTTAATAGTTTAATCAGGAATGGAACATTGATTTTTTGGCTGAAATTCAAAATAATAATTAGTCCTAACTTGGTCGATTTTCATTAAATTCAAATTTTTTTTTTTGAACTGTTTAAAAAAATGCGATCAATAAAATGGCTATCTTGGAAATTTAAAAAACTGATTTGCCTAAAAAATTTTTTTAATAATTTTTGAAAAAAAAAAACAGACTAAAAGGACTGCATTAAAATATATATATTTTCCACGGAGATACGGAACTTCTGGGACATACTGTATAGTTTGGTAATGTATAATACAAATAATTGGCTACAATAGATTAATAATAGGTGTGTATATGAGAAGTCAACAAACACTACAAAATACAGAATATTTTGGTTTTTGGATATCTTTACTGAACAATACATTAAAATCTACATCGCTTTCATAATCAGCAAGAAGTTCATAAATTGTTATGTCCGTAATCAAATCTATTGGTTTATGGCCAGAGACTGATTTTAAATTGGGATCAGCTCCATGATCCATTAGAACTTTTAATGATTCAATATTATTTAATAATGCTGCATAATGTAAAGCAGTAAATCCTTGAAATGTTGCATTAACATTAAAATTATGCATAAAATGATTCTCTCTTATTGATAGAACTGAAACAAAAAAATTATTTTATTTTATTCTTAAGAAAACAAATATATATAATGTATTTACCATCTGAAGGGTTAATGTTTCTCTTTCGAGCAACATTTATACAATTTGAAAAACCATCACTTAAATTTGGATCTGCTCCAGATTTTAATAAAACTACCAAGTGCTCATATTTGTTATTCGATGCAGCCACGTGTAACGGAGCCCATCCAAATGAATGAATTTTATTAGCTGCCTTAGAATTATCTTTTAAAAATCTGAAAATGAAATTTTTCAGAATATCGAGTTAAAATGTTAGCATTTCTAATAATAATAACTAAAAAGATAGTGTACCTAGTTAATTCTTCTGCTGATCCTTGGTTGATCAGGTCAAATATATCTACAAAAAATATAATCCATCAGCCCCATCAGAGTTTGTACTTAAAACATAGGTATGTTTAAAAATTGTTTCTGAAGCAATGGTTTATCATAGGTAAACATATAAATGTGTTCAGCATTGGAAATGTTTATAATAGCAATACCCACTTATAATTATTTTATGGCAACATTAAATTAATTTTTAACATTTTGTTAACAAAATGTATTACGCAGATGTAATTTTGGAGTAGAATTAATAAAATAAAACGATTCAAAATTGCAAGTCAAAACAAAAACAATAATTTTTAACTCACTTTCACTATCGTACCCAGCATATAGAAGTGAAATCGCTAACAACCATTTCCACGAAGGAAATACAGAAGTAGTAATATTATTGTTGTGAAGCAAACAATCGCCCATTACATATATATTTGAACAGCGGACATTTGGATAATTTTCATATTTTACACTTTGTATACTTAATTGTCGACATATTTTCCCCTGAACAAGGTATTTAACCCGTAAATACTTGAAGTTTAGATTTCTGTAGAAAACGTTTCGGATACTCATTTTACTTAACTTCAATTAAAGTGTCGGCCACCTGGTATGATTATAATATGTGCTGCAATGTCATTATCATAATATCATGAACAAAATTATATCATTCTACAGACTACAGACATTACATCAACAAGAATTGAGCAGTAAGAATAAGAAATAAAAAAATGTAGACCCGTTGTAAATTGAACTGTAAAGGTTCATAAACTTCCACAACACATACGATTTAAAAATTTAGGCACAGTATAAAATTAATTAGGTAGGTACTAGGTATACATAATTTTAGTTGCAAAATAATTTCATCTACTCTGTGGAATGTCGTGGAGTATTATATAGTACATTATGCAGTTAGTACAGAAACACAGAACACGAATTAAGATATCTAATTATATTACTATTTATAATACTATCCTATTATTCATCCACAGAACATCAGATAAGTCAAATATTGTCAGGATATAATAAAATATAAACATTAAACAATAATAAATATTTTATATCAGAAAATGATATTATCATAGAACCATAGAACATATTATCTCAACATAATCATGGCATGGAAAAACTAACCGTTGATAAGAACTTAACCTCAACATAACAACTGTTCTAATTATTAATTGTACCAACTTTACTTCTGAATAGTGAATATTATTGTTGTTGTTGTTCTTAGTTCTTACTTGATACTTTAGACTTCGGGGTTCAGAATTCTTGAATCTTGTCTTGATTACTATTATAATTACTAATTATTACTAAACACCAATTGGTCGTATTCAAAACAAGGTTTTCCGATCTGTTATTTATATTTTAAATTACCATTTACATGTTACAACTTACAAGTTACACTTTTCTGTTCTTATGAAATGCTTTTCCAGTAAATTCAAGTTTCTCTTGCAATATTATGAACACATATGTAACCCCCACGTATGTTGTGTTTGATAGATGAACCATGAATTCACTGAGAGAATCGTCCGTTTGTTAATGGAAGTGTCTACTTGTTTCGTTTGAAGTGTTTTCATTACTACTTAAATTGAACGTTTTATATTTCGGTGCGATTTTGTGCGAAAATATGGTCGAAGAAAATCGAACAGGTTTTGGGCAAGTGGACATCGTTGATGATGACAATATGGTCCGATTGCCGCGACAGCGTATTGTCGATATGTATAAAAACGCCATGTCGCGCGTTCGCGTTTTAGAAGCAAAGGCGAACGAAGGTACTATTTTCTCATTGCGATATGCGAAATGCATACAAAAATTACATTTTCGCATTTTTATTTACATACTTGATACGAAAAAGTGATAAACAATTAATTTACATTTTACGGTTACTTATATACAATACAAATTTATGATTTTGTTGTTATTCGACACATTGACTGCAAATTAAGCTTTTTCCTCCAGGCTGTGGGTATTTTACCTTTTAAAGGTAGGTCACTACAAATGTGTTTTTTGGGGAGTTCATGTTCGTAAGTAAAAAAACATGTTTGGTTTGTCTCAATCGGTCTACAGTTGAGCACCTATTATATCTCATTATTATCTAATTGACGTGATTGTTTTGAAATATACAAATTTTTCAGCGTCAATATGTATTAGGTGTAACCTATTGTGTGACAAGAGTGAGCGAACAGATCAAGATTTTCGCAAATTAGTTATACGAGAAAAATGTTTACTAAGAAAATTGACTATTAAAGAACAAGAAATACAAGATTATGCTGTTAGTATTTGGACATATTCTGATTATGAATTATATAAATTGATAATTTTTTTAATTTATAGACATGTGTTCTATAAAGTAATGATTTTTTAATATACCTAAATCATTCAATTAAAAAAAAAATTCCAAACTTTAAATATTGTGATTATATATTGACCAATTTATATTTATGCACTGTAATTTCCATTATTTTTCTAATAAAACTAAGGTATTCATTTTTAGGCACAATTGTCAGCCATGCGAAATTCTATTCAAAACAATTCATTATCTTCACTCAAATGTTCATTACAAGATCCAGCTGTAAATCTTCTGGTTCAAAGATTACGACAAGACCTATGTGCTACAAAAATTAGACTAGAAGAAACCCAGAGAGAACTGAATGCTTGGAAATTTACACCCGACAGGTTAGTTAAGTTTCATCTTTAGTTAAAATTTTGAAAAAAATTCAATATCAAATTAAAATGTTGGCAGTAATACTGGAAAAAGATTGATGGCAAAATGTCGTTTACTGTATCAGGAAAATGAAGAACTTGGTAAATTAGTAAATAGTGGCCGAGTAGCTAAGCTTGAAGGTGAATTAGCATTGCAGAAAAACTTTAGTGAAGAAGTTAAAAAATCACAATCAGGTAAATCCTGAATATGTTTTCATGTATTTTATTTGTATTCCTTATGTCTGTATGCATAGTCAATTTGTGTGTCATATAAATTGACTATGCTTACAGGTATTATTGATTTACATTTTTAGCGGAGCGATAAATGTTTTAATATTTTACATTGGTTTGTTTGTTTTTTGTAACTCTTTATAATAGAAAAAAAAAAATGCTCCAATATTTTACTTTGCGTTTTCTGTTAGCATTTCAAATTATTTTGAATTCAGTTAGTCCGTCTTCACCTAGAATTTTTTATATTGTATACAATATCTATATTATAAATTTATTTTATTTTTTCTAGAATTGGATGAATTTTTACAAGACTTAGATGAAGATGTGGAAGGAATGCAGAGTACAATATACTTCTTACAGAATGAACTTCAAAAATGTAAAGCTTCTGTTCAAAGTATTAACAATACTGAAAACAAAGAAACTAATCCAATATCTATAGTTAACGGTATAAAAAAAGACGATGTTACTACAACAGAGATATGTTCAAAATCAAAAACAGAATTACCAACTCAATTGGTCAAAACTAAATCTGATAGTAAGTCGAGTAAACACAACAGATCAAAAGATATTAAGAAATTAAGTGATGATAAAAGTAATAAGCCTAAAGTTAAAAAAATACGACCAGCAATAGCAGAAGGTACAGATCAAAGTGGGCAACCTCCTAAGGTACATAAAAGCAAACACAAATCAGATGGGAGTAAAAATGAAGATAAAAGAAAAAAGTCTGAAAAAAGACCCCATAGCAAAGGTGAAGTAGTTCATAAAAAGTCAAAAAGTGAGCTTCCCAAAAGTACTGAAGTTGAGACTCCTGTTGAAGTAGTTAATGGACTACCAAATGGTTCATAAATATTGTTATTTTAATGTTATTTTTAATTTGTCAATGTTGAATTGTTGATAGAAAATACTTATTGAATTATTTTTCAACTTTATTTTTTTATGTTTAGGTTTGAATAAATAATTTTAAAAATATTATTCTTATTGAAATATAATACAATAGTTTTTATACTTTAATATTTAGAACAAAATTTTTCATTTAGACACTAACTGTTTAAGACTTAAAAATATGTGATTCTTTGTTCAATACAATTTTAAATAAAGCACCAAGTTAATTTTATGGTTTAAAATAAATTTCGGTATTAAAAAAAGGCCTCTTAACATGAATGAATAGAAAAATGCAGTACAACAATATTTTCTATATTTAAGGTGTTATTCTAGAACTATTAAGTTTTCAACATATTTTACATTTACCAATTATACTTTTAATATAAAATGTGTTAAAAACTAAAACATTTCAACATCAATTTTTTTTATATAAACGAGCATATAAGTTTAATTTTTTGGCAGTATACACTATATATTGTTAATTAATTGAAAAGTCAGTAGCTAATTCAAAATATAATACAGATATTGTAGTATAGTTTTTTTTTTAATGTAATAGATTACAACATATCTCCCCTTTATAGTTGTTTACATTGGTTAAAATATTCACCCGATTTTAAAATTGTTTTTTCTCCATAGTATTAATAAATAATTAAATGCAAGATATTTTCTAATTTTAAAAAAAATTGTTTTTGATAAACTTAAACAAGATAAACAAAATTTTTTAGACCATGACAGCTATTAGTTGTATAACACATTAAAATAAACTACAATACAATATCTGCATTATACTTTGAATAAGAGTTACCTACTGACTTTCCAATTAATTAAGATGCTGTACCACTATCATCCTCACCATAAGGTTAGGTACTTTGCTTTCATAAACCAAAAATGCAGTTCAAATGTTTTTCTACGCATTTATTTTCTTAATCTTACTTCATGAGTTCAAGACTAAAATGGATATAATATGTACAATTGAACATGATCCAAATGTGTTATTTAATAAATCCTGTGGAACAAACATTCATCGAAATAAAATTTGTCCGCTTGGCATGAAATTTTTCCCATTTGAAAAAACTTTGCATTTTAGAAGAGGCACTTTAGAAGTTTTAAAATATATAAATGTTAAAAAATTAATATGTGTTGAATCAACTGTAAATAGGAACAAAGGGAAAATTGTAAAATTAATATCACTGGGAGAAGTCAACATGAAAAAAATGTGTGGAACAAAAGGTAGTGATTAAATTTTAATCGTCCTTAATAAAGATCACGGACATAATATAGGTACCTAATAGCATATTGTTCTATGCTAATAGTTAGGTAATATAATATTATGTCTAAGGAATAAGGATGTAAATAAAGACTCTTTATACCTACGTCATGCATGTTTAATTTACATTAAATCTACAACACTATATAGTACGCTGGTTGCTAAGTGGTGAAATACTGAAATGCTTTAATGGTGAACGTCAAATGATAAAGGAACTTTTTTGATTTTTACCACGATCTAAGGTATATCTGGAATTATGAATCTTAAATTAGCTTGTCGTACCCGTCCTTATCTTTGATTTTTCTTATCAACCGGTTTATAATAATTATGTACACGTGATGAATGATAGTAACAAAACAATAATATCACAGAATAGATGAAAATACCGCACCACAAACAGCTTTTACTATTATCAATTTTGCATTCGTGCTGCAAAGGCAGCACGATGTAAGATAGTATGGTTGCCCATCGACTACGGTATAATGGCTTATTCGACGACCATCAATATGAATCTAGCAATCAGCTGTTTTTAATAGTATAGCGCTTTTGGTGGAGATAATGAAGACTATGCAGACGACTTTTACCCACCTCAAACTGTATATTTAAACCTAACATGGCAGATCTGATATATAAATATAATAATGCAGTTTAAACGTATTAATTATCATTTGATGTTTTACTATGTTAATATTATGATTTAATAATCAATTATAATGCTATAATTTTGGTTATTTTTTATATTATAATAATAAAAATGGCATGTTGTGTACCTTTATTTCCTTATAAGGATTTAAAAACTAGTTTGTTTGGTGTTCCTAAAATTCCTCCTTTAAGGGATGAGTGGGAAAAAATTTTAGATGTTTTAAAACTAATTCTAAAGTATGCCGTTACCACTTCAAGAAAGAGGATGTAGTTGATACTTGGGAATCTGGTGTAGGTTTTAGGAAGTATACAGTAAGTAAAATAATATTATTTATTATATTATGAGATATTCATACCCAAATCATATTTTTCAGATATGTTTGAAAAGCCCAGACTCGCTTTTTTTAAAGATGCGGATGATTCCTATTATTTTGGATTTGGGGTTTGCAGCATCTAATGAATTATGATAGCACAAAATTATCGTGGAATTGTTAAGGTATAGGCATGTCGGTAGGCTCAGTCTGCGTTCACGCAGGGTTATCTAGGAAGAACAGAGTATAGGACTATCATAATTCATACCACGAATCAAAAAAAAAATTTCCATTGTAAATGTGGTTGTAAAGGCCGAAAACATGGCCGAACCACCTTTGGTGCATACATTTAAGTTATATGAATAGCAAAATTTAAATAAAATACATACTATTATATACTAATATAAATGCTCAAGTCACGGTTTGTTTGTGGTTGCACATTCTCTGAAACATCTCGAACTGATGGTTAATGACATTTGTTCGTCATATTTGGTAGTTGTAATGAGAATCGTTGTAATATATTTTTTCACCCTCCAGGTCCAACCCTATGGGGTGTCCTCATGGGGATTGGTTGCATTGGTTCATCGTGCCGATCAGTGATTGAAAAACATGCATCAAATCCAAATTTTCAAACTTTTCGCCTTGATATGCTGTCAACATTGTTTGTGATCAGGACATAGTCAGATTGCTAGCAGGTGAGGAGTGAGTTGCACTGACCAAAAAAGAGTCGAACAATCACAATTTTTTAAATTTGTATTGTTTCGGCCAGTGAAGTAAGCGGGATTCGTAGGTACTGAATATAAAAATCATTAAAAACAATTTTAAGAAATTTTAAATGATAATCATAAGAACTATTAATGATTTTCTTATCATAAAACAACAGATTTTGGGCTCAATCAATTGTTAACGTAAATTGATGAAAACTAATTTTGGGAAATGACGCTGGAAAAAATACAAAAAAATTTTTAGATTTTTAAGTAGCTATCAATTTAATTTACAATAATGTATAAATATTGAAAATTGGTAAAACCACGTTTATTTAAAAATCATGTTCCCACATTTCAACATATTATTTAAAAATGTTTAATTTCTATTAGCAGAAATGGATGAATGGAAAATGAAATGATTTAAAAACATTTTGCGCTATTGAAAGCGATCAAACAAGTGTTCTGAAATTTAAAAATATGTGTGAACACAAAAAAATTTAAAAATAAGCTCTCACACGGCAGAAGTATCAGAAGTTTTGAGTCTTGCAATCATTAAGGATGTAGTAGTGATGATTAGTAGCTAGAAAATAAAAGTTAACAAATGTTTGTTTAGAAATGAAGTGTTTGCGATTTATATTAAGTGGAAAAACGACGATGGTACAGTAATTTTTGGAATAAGTTGTTTAGTACAGCTAGTCCATATTTCAGGGCCACATGTTCACTAGCTTTGAAGGAAAGGGAATAAGATTGTATTATTATAAAAGAATTAAACTACAAACATTTTGGAACTCTGATACATTATATTTACTCGGAAAATAAGTGTCAACGGAAGAGGAATGTAAAGGTATTATATAGTTATAAACTTCTTCTAAAATGATTTCAATTTGTTATTGTTATTTCTCAAGGGTTTGTTAGCGGTGCAGGTCTCATACAGTTTAGACTATATTATTAACAGCCTCATGTGAAGAATTTTTACAAAACACAGCTTAATCCTTCAAATTAGTCTTGGATCAGAGGCACTTTTGCGATTTACCATTACTGCACAAAACTGATTGTCAAGTTCTCATGTGATATTATTTAAAAAAAAGTTTTTGTATGATAAACATAACTTATCTTTTTGTTCAGTTAGAATTCTAAAATTACGATTATTATTTTAGAGAGAAGTGGTATAAAATATGATGAATTTCTATCTTATCTCCTGATGAAAGGATTCAATTATCCTCATGTTCTGACATTGTGTTCCATCTGAAGGAAAAAGTAAGAAAAACTAAAATTATTGTTATTTTATTATTATGCAGGTTGAAAAACTTGAAGATGGATCAATTTGCTTACCTATATTGTTCTAGTCATGAGCGGCGACAGTTCATCAGGCCAGGTCTGGCAGCACTGTATCCCTCCACACCAGTAATTATCTGTTATACCTTTGCAGGTGAAGTATTACCAAACCTTTGGCTCACTTCGGGGGACTCCACTTCTGAACTGAAACAGAGTATGCATGAAAATATTATATGGAATAACTGTATAAGGATTTAATATTATATCTTATATAGTGCCGCTGTAAAAAGTAAATTTGAATTACGTTTTACAGAATAGAATAGAAAATTAATATTTGGTGGTTGGTGGTTGTCTCATTACAGATTGATTTGAGTTGGTGACAAAAACCAAATACCTATTTTAATATAGGTAAATAACATATGAAATACTATGAAGAATATATTTTTGGATTAACGTTTCATTTACAATAACTGGTCTGTAGATATTAACTTACAAATAATAAAACTATCTATATAATACCTATCTAATTAATCTATAACAATATTTTTATATATCATATACTAATTATAGAGATCTAGGAAACAAACATTCATGGTTTGCATAAAAAAAAAAATCTGTTTAAGAGATTGCAAAGAAAAATTATTATTAGACTAGCGATGCAAACTATCTTGTGCAAATCATTAAATATATTTGTGTGACTATGAATATAACAAAAAAATATATTATCAAACATAAAAATATTGGCGACGATACTATATATTTACATTTTGTTATTTTATATTAATTGAACTTGTTTATATGTTATAGGTATTTGAAAGTGTTCTGAATGGGGTAAGACCTGCATTAGGTTGTAGAAAAACAATTTTTGCCAGATTTGATGGGAAAAATGAAGATTGCCATTAACTCAAAACGTATCTATCAGACAAGTAGTCGAAGAAGGCCTCTCCTAAAAAATAATCATAAATGTATGTTTTCATAAATATAATTTTATTTTAAATTTTTAGTATGTAATTATAATACTTTTAGGTAAAGATATTAAGATTTAGAAAGCAATAAATTTAATTTAATCAGTCACAAAAAATAATTGGCCATACCAAAAACTATTCGGTTGTTCGTTAAACCTAGACAATCTGGTGGTTTACAAAAAGTATTGTTTCCGTTTTGATAAATTACCTTTATAGGTATTTCATAAAATTTATTTTCCAGGCTATCCTTATGTTTAATGTTCGCCGCGTATGGATAAAATTTATATAAGATGGTATGACCCTACAAACAACAATATGCGCGCATTGCAAAAGATAGGAACAGAGTTGCCACTAAGTCATCTTGCCTTAATAAGCAGACCAATTTGGATGCTTTTGGTGTATTCTAGATCGTCAAACGGTAGGTAGATCTTATCGTGTATTCAAATGCTTGATTTATTTTCACGAAAATTCAGTTGGGTTACCCATGGTTAACTGTTAGTTGATCGAAATTGTTTAGGGTGGAGTATTGAACAATAGTTATATATCTGTAATGTTACTAATATTACTAATTTGTTTTCAAGTGATTGCCTAAAATTATTGTGTTTTATAGCCTTTTTTAACAGATAAGTAGCAATACTAAAAACTTGTCAAATTAACTATTACCCATAAAAAATGTATATCCAAAAGGTTGGTCCGTTAAAATTTGTAATGAATTATCACTAATTATCAATCGAATAACATCTGAGTATTGGAAACTAAAAATAATTATAGAATTGTTTGTTATTCTTTATTAACTTAACGATATGGAAGACCATTACAGCTTACATTCAATTATAGTTTTATATTAAAAAGGAAAAACCAGGCGTGGGCTGGTAGTATCTGATTAATAACATTATATAATATTAAAATCTAGGTTGGCGGAGAGAAAATGGTTCTATTTGTTTAAATAGTGTTGAAGTTTTTGATGTCAATTGGAAAAATGGCAGAATGGTTTCTAGTTATGGATAACAAGAGATGCAATTGGTGTTGGAATTAAACAACCTTTTATGAGCGGTAAAAAAAGATTTTTTTTTTTTAGTAAAAATTAAGTTTATTCAGTTGTATCATTGTATAGGTAGGAGGATTGGATAGTCTACAAAAAGAACATTTAAATTCAAGTTGAATGTTATTTTTTTTTTTTTTTTGGATCCAAGTCTTGACAAACTGGAAACTCGTAGCCCCAATGTCAACCGCTCTAATGTTGAGATTGGAGTAATAGGACGGTGTTATGTCTGCTTCGGTGGTTGGTACAAAAGAGTTTAGCTGGATTTTCTAGATCTGTCGAGGGCCTATAGACAAGTGTCGGAGTATGGACTCCCATGGCTGACAGTTCTTTGAAAAACTATTCTAGTAAAACATAATATTTATATATTCAAAGATATATTGTAAAAATATAAAATACATTTGTTTGATTGGTGAAGTAGTGTTTAGATGGATTTATTGTATGTTTGGGTAATACAGAGTGTATTGTACGCTGACATCCAAGTATACAATCGAACACCAATGCATGGAAATTTAGGGAAACTGTTTAAATGAACTGGAGTTATTTTTGCTGCAGTTAGCATGCTTGTAGACCATCACGTTTTAGACGATTAGCATAAATTCTCTCATGGTTGGTTGGAGTTATAATACAATCATATTATGTGTCATATTAGACAATTTTGGTTATTATAGAATAAAAAAACCTTAATGGTTGAATCAAATAAACCAGCGATAAAATTATACCTATTGTAAACACCATGCTTTACACCATAAAATATTGACTTGTATGAGCTGTTTATTGTCATTATGTTTCCAAATTTTAGTTCTTTTTTATATTTAATGTACATAAAATGTATTTTTTGGGTCCAAACGATTGAAAATGTAATAACAACTAGCACATGGCTCTGATATTATATTGCCTAAATATAGTTGAAAAAATATTTAAAAATAATATGATGCCACAATTTTTTTTTTTTATACGCATATTTAAAGTTAATTTACTGACAACATTTATCAAATTTTAAATTTTAAAAATGATTTTGTAGTAAAAATGTAAAAGTGTCAAACTTTTTAATCAAGGATTTAAAATTTAAATAAGATTATATTTGTTATCAAACACAGGTTTTTTTTTTATAAATATTTTATGTTCAAATTTGGAAGAAAAGAAATTACAAATTAAAACCAAGAAAAACAATTTTAGTTTTTTGTTTATATTTTATAATATTCATTAACTAACCGGCTATTGTTATTACTTATTGAATACTGTCTAACATACAGTAACAACAATATATATATACATATAAAATATCTACACTGACAAACTCAATGCTCAGAATGTTGTTATATTACAAATGATATTATCTCTATTGAATTCAAATTTATACCCCATTCCCCCCCATTATACAGTGAGCGACCTTGTAACCTACTATTAGCAGAGCGAATCCACTTACCACTTTTTAATTTTAACACCCATATGTCTTGAAAAATGATACAAGATTATCGTTTATAAGTTTATTTTACTTGATTTTATATGTAGAGTAGCGTTAAATAGTGTGCTAATTATACATATGAAATTCAAAATTTTTGACCAATTTAGATATTCACTGTATGTCCAATCTCTCCATAAATTATTATGATAAAATTTTAATGACTAAAAAAAATGTTTTCTTGATACTAGTAGTAATACTTAAAGCATTCCATTATTACTGATTAGAACGTTTATTAACTAATTAGTAATCACATCTGATGTTTCACTTGGACTTTATTTTAGTTTAGGCACCTAATGTACGGCCAGGTACAACCACCAGCATTGTCGGACGGTTATTGATGGACGTAGCAATCACGTCGGCAGGGCGGATAACGTTTAAAGTATCATTTTCTATGCACAATGATATTTAAAAAATAATAACAAAAAGTGTAATAGTGTAACTACATACCTAATTCATCGATATGCATTCAAGGGGTTGTATATATTTTTTGGTTTTATTTTCATACGATATGTTGATTCTCGGAAAAAAGCTTCAACATTTTTAAACAAGGTTTCTGTATGTTGTATTGTAAAAAAATATTCATATAGCAGGGACACAATATTATTTATTAGATATGTTTATATAATTAATAGTTTTGCAGAGGATGTGTCAGACGTATTAATACAATTAAAAAAACAGAAAAGTGTGGTATGGTACTTATATAAGGCCACCATGTTCTTTAAAAATTAAAAAATATTCAATTTACATTATTATTATGGTATAGAACACTTTTGAAACTAATGAGCTTTATGATTTTAAATTGGTTGTAAAAGTGCCCTTTCTTTGTGGCATTTGAAAACAACTAGGTATATTATCGAATTCTATATTTTTACACCCCACTATGGACTAGCCACTACGGACCTTATATACTCAGAGTAGGCGGAATATCACTGAAAATAAAAATTTTAAATCTGATATAAATGTCAATAAAGCAATTGGTAATCTGATTAGTTTCATATGTTTTTGTCATACTTACTCAATTAGTACCGCGATCGAGTGTAACGAGTTGTGACCAAAGAGTGTTGAAACATATTGTTTAATTTTCTAGTAATTTATAAATTGTATCAATATACATATTTAAAATAATTATGTATTCAATTTGTTACAGAAAATTAATAAAATGTTTTTCTTCGAATTTTTTTCCATCGAAATTTTTAGATTAATTCAATTTAATTTGGAAGTAAGTTAATTAAAAAGATGGGCATGACATTTAAAAATTTTTAAAAAGGACAAAATTGACTATCAACACCATCAACAATCTACTATAACGTCAAATTAAACTATATTTTAAATATTAGTTCACCTTTATCCATTTTATTTACACTCATTTTTTGAATAAACATTTTTAGATTCTGAGTGGACGATGAATGTATATTGATTTTACAATGATTGTTGGTTTTCTATTTTTTTTATTTTTGTTTGTCTACTCAGATTGTAGTCGAACTAATGCTTCTTCGATTCAACTATTGAGGCTGTTACGGATAGCTAAGTTTCCAAATTTTTTAGGTTTTTTTTCATAATTGTCAAATAAAAGTTTATTTGTTGGATATAAAAAAACTGGAAAATTAATACAAAGATTCTACTATGGTGTTTTAATGACGTTTGAAAAATATAAAAAACTCTTAGTCACAGTTTTTTTTTATAGTATTTAAAGTTATAATATTGACAAAATACGGAAAAAAAAAACGACATTTGCAAAATTATTTTTTAGTTAGAAATTCATAAAAATTTGTCTTTTTAAATCTAAGATGTGAAAATGTAATACAGATTCATTAAATATTATCTACCTTTATCAAAAAAAAAAAAATTCTATAAGAAGAAATCAAATCTTTATGAGCGTTGGAATTTCAAATTTTTACAATATTGGTATTTACTCGATTTCTCATGTACGATTTTCTTATTTTGTTGTAATTAAAAACGAATAAAATATAGATACATGCAAATTTCATGAATGTTTATTTTATTATTTCTTATATTAAAAAAAATTTTCAAAATATTTTAAGTTGTTTTGACCTGTTTACAAGACAATTTATATGTAAATTTTTACATTTTTTTTCTATGAATATCAATAAAGTTTTATCTGTTGGGCCAAAAAAAGGAAAAAAATTAATACAGGCTCTGATATAATGTTACACTAGTAGTAGAAAAATATTAACAATACATACGCACAATTTTTTTTATAATCATTTAAGATCGGAATTTTTACAAAATTTATCAAATTTAAAAATTGAATAATTTTTGTAGTAAAAATTATAAAATGTTTCAAGTAAGAAGGTTAATGATCTTACCAAAAACTAAAAAAATAATAAACACAGTTTATTTTATAGTCATTTTAAAGTTTAATAGTCTTTTAAAAGCATTAGGTGCCTACATATTGCGATTATTATTATTGAGACTTAGTCGGAATATTTGACATTATTCAATCATAAAAATATCTTTAATTTTCTTTTATAATCATTTAAATCTTGTAGTCAGCAATATAAGTAAAACTTGTAAATCAGACTTCTAATAATAATAATTAATAATTATATTTGCCATTTACTTGTCGTCAAAAATATTCATTAGGAAATGTCATATTTTATTTTAGGAATATATAATATTTTTGTATTAATTAAAAAAATTATTTTGTGAATGTTCTGGAAATTACCAAATTAAATATTTAAGAAATGAGTGAAATGAGTTAAATTGTATCAATATAGGTACCTACTATATATTTATTATATATCACCTATCAAACAAGTGTTTTTAGCAAGTCAATGACCGATATATTCAGTTGATGTTGATTATAGGTACGACCGATGGTTGGGCTCATTTAAGTCACCTTTTAAAGTATTTTCATTAATAGATTAAACCTTTTGAAAGGACTATTTTATTCTTATATAATAATCTACCTCCGAAAATATTAAATTATACTAACATTTATATTCCAAGTATGGTTATGACTGATATTCGTTCCGTTACACAAGACGTAGTCATGATAATAATGAATCATAACAATATGATACCAAAAGATAAATCAATTTAGAATAAATTAAATTATATATCACGCCAAGGTAATTAAAAAATCTTGAAGCTGATTAGGGTAAAGAATTAGGTAAAGATACAAAAAATTCACACCAAACAGTTGAGTTTTTAGGAAATGACTGATTTATTTATGCTGTTTACAATGAGGATACAAAAATATGAATTACATATTATTATTATACTGTTTGGGCTATGGCAGTTTTAGTTTTGCAATGTAGGACTGGATTGCATTAACAGTTCTAAAAACAAACAAAAATAAAAATGTAAAAATCAAAAATCTATAGTTAAGATAAAGTAATTTATATTCAATTATAGGTCCATCATATTTTAATAAGTAAACAATAAACTTATGAGAACATATACTATAATACTGTACCTGCCTGTCTATGAAGAAGGAATTCGTATTTGTACATTTTAAATAACTATTATTATGTTTTAAGTTTTTTTGCAAAAATAAAATGCCAATAGTGTATATTTTTATAACAAACTGCATTTAAGCACTAACCCGGTAACTTTTTATTAACTTATGATAATATAACCTTATGTACTAAATATTATCGAAAGTATTATTTAACTTTAAGTATATATTATATACGGTATATAATCGTGTAATTAATGCATACAATAAATATCCCAAGAGAATAATTTATATTAATTATCATTATAAACTATCTACCTATTGTAAGGGGTAAAATGACACAGTTTAAAAGTATATTGTTTATTATTGTTGTGTTTAATATTTTGTGAACAACATATTTTCGTTCAAATTTCGTATTAATAAGCCAGGGATAAACGGTAATTCATATTAAAGATGTAAGTTATTAGTTTAACATTTACATAAATGCTTGATAGTTTTAAGTTATCTAAGTTAAAGGTTTGATATTGCAAATAGTTTCACGAGAAAAATGTTTTAAAAAGTTGATTTTAAGGTGTATTGCAATTGAAGAAATAAAAAAAAATAATAAAAATCGTAAAAACAACTATAGTAAAATGTTATATTTTTATAGTTGGTATAATGGTCGTGTCGATTTATTTTAAAACAAATTTGATTTTAAATTGAATATACAAAATCTTAAACGATCGTATCTAACTCACCATCAGTTGGCTGGTCGTGGTTGTCAGCTTTGGGACCGAATTGATGGCCTTGGCAGGACTGCAAGGGTCCGGACGACTACGATGTTCAATGGTACTTTTTCTGCGCCCATTTGGTTTTTGGTTGGTTTGTGAGATAAATTAAAGTGAAAACTGTAAATGGATAAAAATAAAATTATTATTAATTTAAAGAAAAAAGTAAAAACAATATTACTGTCCTGTCGTTATACGTACCAAAGAAATAGCTCTGCACAAAGGATGCGTTATGCCGGAATAAAGATCTCGGACGACTTTATATACAAACCCACCGACTGATTAAGGTGGGGTGGCCGTCGGGCCGTTGATGATTATTGTAATAATATAACTATGATTGTTATTAAAAAACATTGCAAACTAATCTCGGCATGCTGTATTTCATTCTAGCTAACGGGAGTTTACATAGGCTGAATTAAATTTTTTAATTTGTAAATGTAGTTACCCTAGGCACATTTATGTATAAAATATTAACGTATCTCACAAAATAATTATTCTATGTAAATATATGGTAAACAATGCACGTAGATGATATAAAACTTGTAAAATAAAAGATTGAATAATTGCGTAATGTTCGTACATCGGTGGGCATTCATTTTTTGACTCTAGTCATATTACATATACATAATACATATTATATAATATACCTACAAAGCAATGTCAACATTTGTATCGCTGTAGCCAATAGTTACGGGTTTTTTCTGTTCATAATTCATTTATAATATTATATTGCGGCTGTGCCTTTCTAAAAGTAGTATATTGAAAATCAATCATATTGTATCGGTAGTAACCCATAACCGATAAACATTTATTTGGAATTTACGATATTTTGTATACAGCCCATATTGAATAGACAATAATATTAGTTTTAAATTTTATACTGTTAAAAAACACCACTGATCCTAACTATGCTAATCTAAAGTTATAACTTAAAGTCTCCATAATAATTAATGACTGCTGTGAACCTGTATTTTCAATAAAAAAAAAAATAAAAAAATATTAGTTTGAAATGACAATAAATAAGTACCTATATTTTTAAGGAAAATATAAAACTACGTTGCTAGATATCTTGCCAGTGGAAATACTTCGTTATTGAATTTATAATTTAATTTTAATTGATTTTGGGATTGTACCAAATTATTATAAACAACGATTTATTATTTTGGTAAGAAAATATCGATTTAAATGGTTTTCGATATCAATTTGAAATTTGAATAGCATTTAAAAAAAATGGATTATCACTGGATTTTTTTTGATGATTTTCAATGATTTTTATCGCTATTCAAATCGGATTTTGAAATAATTTTATTTCCAGACCAACAAGGAATTGAGTAATTAATAACTTTTTGGTGGACTATTTTGTAAAAGAACCTATATTTCAATAAATATTTATATACTTTGTCAACTTGACGTGTATGTTGTAAGGACGTTAAACTAAATTGGAATGTATGGAAATCAAAGTCCAATTTTTTTTGCCACTATATTTAGTGAAATTCATATTTAACAGAAGATTTATTATGTAATTGGTCCGTTTCCATAATGATCGATGGGATAGGTAGGATTCAAAGTAAAATAGATAAAAATATAAGATTTGACGTCGTCCGAGTACGATTATCAGTTACACGAATCACCTTTTAAGAGCTATAGGTCCCACAGCAACCACGCGTAGGCCGCTGATGTATAAAGTCGAATGAAGCTTCGTTCAAAATAATCAAATTATATTGTGGGGGATACACATACCAAACTTCACACTAAAATGTCAAGACTATTAAACAGAAAAAACTTTCAAAATATGTAGTTCATTAAAGAAGGATTTTTCGCTTTCCCATTTCTTTTTCATACGGCCCCCCAAGCTTATAAATATTCCAGTCGATACGAAAAGCAACAGGAGTACATTACTCAAAAAAAAATTTGAAGGAGGGTGTTGGCGCCCGCAGGCAAAGCATTACCAAACCAAAAAAAAACTTTTAAATAAAATTATATTGTGGGGTTACACTAAAAACTCCAAACTAAATAAATTCAAGAATATTTATCTAAACAGAAAAATACATCAAAATATTTAATTCATAAAGAAGGATTTTACGTGTGGCACCAGCTGCTCAATATTCCAAGTCAATACAAAAAATTCAAACTCGAGATTACATATGACTAAAAAAAAACTTGAAGGAGGGCTGTTGGCGCCCGCAGGCAAAAGCATTGTAGAAAACAAAAAAAATTTAAATAAAAAATTCTATTGTGGGGCGATAAAACATAACCAAAATTCAAACTAAAATTTTAAGAATCTAAATAGAAAAAACTATTCAAAATATTTAGTTCATTAAAGAAGGATTTTTTGTTGTGGCAACCAGCCTTATCAATATTCAAGTCACGACAAAAACTTCAATCGGAGTTAAATTACTAAAAAAAAAACTTGAAAGGGAGGGTGGTGTTGGCGCCGCAGGCAAAGCATTTAGAAAAAAAAAAAAATTTAAATAAAAATTATATTGTGGGGATACACTAAACAAACTCCAAACGAAAATTTCAAGAACATTAAACAGAAAAAAAACTATTCAAAATATTTAATTCATTAAGAAGGCTTTTTCGTGTGGCCCAGCTTATCAATATTCAAAGTCAATACAAAAAATTCAACTCGAGTTAAATAATAAAAAAAAAACTTGAAGGAGAGTGTTGGCGCCGCAGGAAAAACCATTTAGAAAACAAAAAAATATTTAGATTAAAATTCTACTGTGGGACAACACATTCAAAACTCCAAACTAAAAATTCAAGAAATTAACAGAAAATATATTCAAATATTTAATTCATAAAGAAGGATTTTTACGTGATGGCACCAGTATCAATATTCAAGTCAATACAAAACATTCAAACTCGGTTAAAGTACATGACTAAAAAAAAAAACTGAAGGGGGGGTTGGCGCCCGCAGGACCAAAAGCATTTAGCAAACAAAAAAAAGGGAAATAAAATATATGGGGGGACTCAACATCACAAAATTCAAAATAAACTTTTAAGATAAGAAATAGAAAACACTATTTCCAACGAGTTAATGCAGAAAGAGGATGTTTTCGGTGGCCCCAGTCTCTCCCCCTCTTCAGTCACTACAAAAAAATGTCAACTCGAGGTTTACTTACTACCCAAACCCCTTGCCGGCGCGTGTTGGGCGCCCGCCCGGCCCCCGCCTTTTAGCCCCCCCCCCCTCTTTAGCTACCATTTGCCTGTGGGGCACCCCCCCTTTCCCACCTCCCCCCCCTAAACTTTCAGCATCTTCCCCCGCCCCCCCATCTTTCCCCCTCTTTCCTCCTTCCGCCGCCTTTTTCATCTCGCCCCCCTTGTCCCTCTTCCCGTCCCTCCACCCGTTCCCATCGCCTTTCCATCCTCCCCCCCCCCCCTTGCTGGCGCGTGTTGGCGCCCCCGCCGCCCCGCATGTTCGCCCCCACCAACACCTTTTTTCAATCCACTCTCCTGTAGGGCTCCACCTCCCCCCCTTCCCCCTCTCCTTTCCCGCCTCGTCTTCCCCCCGCCCCCCCCTCTTCCCCCTCTTTTGTTCCTCCAGCCGCTTTTTCGGTCTGCCCCCCGTTTCTTCCTCTTCCCGTCACTACACAACATCAACTTCGCGTTACATTATTCCACACACCCTTGCCGGAGGTGTTGCGCCCCGCCGGCCCCCCGCGTTTTTTTCGCCCAACACCCCCCCCCCTTATCCACCCCTTTCTTGTGGACGGCCACCACCTTACCCCCTTCCCCCCCTCCCCTTTCCCAGCCTCGTCCCTCGCCCCCACTCTTACCACCCTATTTGGTTCCTTTCCCGCCGGCTTTTTGTCTAGGGCACCGTGTATCATATTGTGCAAGTGGCTACAAACTTCACTCGGTGTTTCCCATTTACTACCCACAACTGTGCCGGAGGGTGGTGGCGCCGCCGGCCCCACAAGGTGGGGAGAAAACAGAAAAAATGACCGAAAGGTCTATGGGGCAAACACATACAAACTTCCACCTGAATGGCGAAGAAGAGGAAACAGAAAAACCGAGGCAACAAGTGAGGGCAGGAAAGGGGAGGGGGGAAGGGGGTAGGAAGGGGGGAATAGGTGGAAAGGGGGGAAAGGAAAAGGGGGGGGGGAAAGGGAGGAGGGGGCAGGGGGGGGGGAGGGAAACGGAGGGAAAAAGGGAGGGGGAGGTGGAAGGAGGGGGAGGAGGGGGGGGGGGGAGGAGGGGGAAGGGGAGGGGGAAGAGGAAGGGGGGGGGGGAGGGGGGGAGGAAAGGGGCAGGGGTGGGAAGAGGAAGGGGGGGAGGGGGAGTAGTGGGGGAGGGGGGGGAAGGGGGGAAAGGAGGGAGAAAGGAGGGGGGGGAAAGGGAGGGGGGGAAGGAGGGGTGGAAGGAAGGGGAAAGGGGAAGGAGGGGGAAGGGGGAAAAGGAAAGGGGGGGGGGGGGGGGGGGGGTGGGGGGGAGGAAAAGGGAGGGGCAAAGGGGGGTGTAGGAGAAAGGGGGGGGGGGGGGGAGCGGAAAGGAAAGGGGGGGGAAGGGGGGGGCGGGGGGAGGGAGGGAGGGGGTGGAGGGGAGGGGGGAAAGGGGGGAAGGGGATAAGGGGAAAAAGGAGGAGGGGAGGGAAGGGGAGGAAGGGAGGGGGGAAAGAGAAGGGAGGGGGGGGTGGGAGGGGAGGGCGGGTGAGGAGAGGAAGGCGAGGGGGAAGGAGGAAGGGGAGGAGGAAAGGGGGGAGGGGGAGGGGGGGGGGGAAAGGGGTAAAGGGAGGGAAAGAGAGGGGGGGTGTGGGGAAGTGAGGAGGAAGGAAAGGGGGGGGAAGTGAAAGCGAGGGAGGGGGGGGGGTGAGGGGAGGGGGGAAGGAAAGGGGAAGAGGGAGGGGGGTGGGGCGGGGGGGGGGTGGGGGAGGGAAGTGAGGGGGGGGGGGGCAGGAAGGAAGGAAAGGAGGGGGTGGGGAATGGGGGAAGGGGGGAAAGGTGGGGGGGAGGGTGAAGGGGCGTGGCGGTGGGGGTGGGGGTGGGGGAGGAAGGGGGAGGGGAGGGAAAGAAGGGGGAGGGGCGGGGGTTGGAAGAAGGAAAAGGAAGGGGTGGGGGAGGGGGGGGAAGGGGTGGGAGGGGGGGGGGAAGGGGGGGGGTGGGGGGGGGGGGTGGGGGAGGGGGAGAGGGGGGGGGAAGGGGGATGGGGGGGAAGGAGGGGAGGAAACGGGGTGGGGGGGAGTGGGATGGGGAAAGGGGGGGTGGGGGAAAGGAGGGGGGGCGTAGGGGAAAGGAGAGGGACTGGAGGAGGGGGGGGGTGGAGTTGTGGGATGGTTGTTGGGAGTTGTTAATTTGTATGTGGCTTAAGGGGGAAAGTAAAGGGGAGGGATAAATTGTGTTTTTTGAAGGAAGGTAAGGGGGATGGGTGTTGGGAAAGTAAAGTAATGTGTATTGAAAGGAAAGGTGGAGGTTGGGTTGGTAGGAAGGGATTTATTTTTTTAATTAAAATTTATGATTTAATTTTTTATTATTTTTTTTTAAATTTTTTAATTGTATTAAAATGGAATTATGTAAAGATTTTTTAAATTGTAATTAATTTTATTTATTTTTATTCTTTTTTTTTTTTATTTAAAGGAGGATTGTCGTATGGCACCAGCTTATAATATTCAAGTCAAACAAAAAAACATTAAATTAGAGTTAACATTACTAAAAAAAAATTTGAAAGAGGGTGTTGGCGCCCGCAGCAAGCGGTTTTAGAAACAAAAAAAAAATTTTAAAAAATTCTATTGTGGAAAACACATTACCAACTTCAAACTAAAATTTCAGAATATTAAATAGAAAAAACCTATTCAAAATATTTGGTTCATTAAAGAAGGATTTTTCGTATGGTCACAGTTTATCAATATTCAAGTTATACAAAAAATTCAACTCGAGTTACATTAATAAAAAAAATTTTGACGGACGGTGTCGGCGCCCCGAGGCAAGCGTTTTAGAAAACAAAAAAAAATTTTAATAATATCTATTGTGGGAAAACCAATTACAAACTTCAAAACTAAAAAGTTTTCAAGAGCTAGTAAACAGAGAAAAAACTATTCAAAATATTTTTCATTAAAGAAGGATTTTTAGGTCTGGCATTCAGTTTATCAATATTCAAGATATACAAAAAATTCCAAATCGAGTTACATTACCTAAAAAAAATTTGAAGGAGGGTGTTGGCCGCCCGCAGGCCAAAGCGTTTAGAACAAAAAAAATTTCAATAATATTTTATTGTGGGAAAACACATTACAAACTTTCAAACTAAAATTTCTTCAAGAATATTAAATAGAAGAGGAAAACTATTCAAAATATTTAGTTACGTTAAAGAAGATTTTTCGTATGGCACCAGGTATTCAATATCAAGTACATACAAAGTTCACAAAATAGCTTTAAATAATAAAAAAAAACTTGAAGGAGGGTGTGGCGCCGCAGGCAAAAGCATTTTAGAAAACAAAAAAAAAATTTAAATAAATTATATTGTAAGGATACACTTAACAAAACTTCAAACTACAATTCAAGAATATTTACAGAAAAAAACTATTCAAAATATTTCATTCATTAAGAAGAATTTTCAATCGCACAAGGTTTATCAATATGCAAAGTCAATACAAAAAGTTCAAATCAATCCCTAGATTTTTAAATTAATAAAAAAAACTTGATGGAGAGTGTTGGCGCCCGCAGGAACCAAAGATTGTTAGAAAACAAAAACAAATTTAAATAAAATTATAGGTAGGGATAAACATAAACAAAAATTCAAACTAAAATTTAAGAATATTAATAGGAAAAAACTATTCAAAATATTTAGTTCATTAAAGAAGGATTTTTCGTATATGGCACCAGTTATCAATATTCAAGTTTATCAAAAAGTAAACTCCAGGTAAATTACTAAAAAAAAACTTGAAGGAGGGTGTTGCGACCGCAAGTCAAAAGCATTTAGAAAACAAAAAAAATTTAAATAAAATTATATGTGGGGATACACATAAAAATTCCAAAACTATAATTTTTCAAGAAATTAAACAGAAAAACTATTACAAAAATTTTTGTTATTAAGAAGAAGGATTTTTCGTTATATTGCACTAGGTGAGTCAATATTTAAGTCAATACAAAAAATTCAATTAGACTGTCTTCTTCTTTTTTCTTGTAACATTACTAAAAAAAAATATGAGGAGGGGTTGGCCGCCCGACAGCAAAAAGGTTTAGGGAAACAAAAAAAAATTTAAATAAAATTCTATTGTGGGAAAACAAATTACAAACTCAAACTGAATTGCTAAAATATTAAACAAAGACAAAAACTTTCAAAATATTTAGTTATTAAAGAAGGATTTTTCGTATGGCAACCAGTTATTAATATTCAGGCAATACCAAAAAGAATTCAATCGAGTTAAATTATAAAAAACAAACTTTGAAGGAGGGTGGTTGGCGCCGCAGGCAAAAGCGTTTTAGAAAACAAAAAAAAAATTTAAAATTCTCCATTGTGGGAAAACAGTACAAATCAAACTAACATTTCCAAGACTATATTAAACAGAAAAAAAACTATTGAAAATATTTAGTTCATTAAGAAGGATGTTGTCATATGGCACCAGCTTATCAATTTCCATAGTCAATATAAAAATCAATTAAGTAACAGTACTAAAACAAATTTTGAAGGGACCGGTTTATTTTGTCCGGCGCCCGCAGGCAAAAAAAGCGTGTTAGTAAAACAAAAAAAAATTTTAAATTAATATTCTATTGTGGGAAAAACAAGTACAAACTTCAAAACTAAAAATTTCATGAATATTAAACAGAAAAAACTATTCAAATCTATTAATTCATTAAAGAAGGATTTTTTCGTGTGGCATCCGCTTGTCAATATTCAAAGTCAATACAAAAATTCAACTTCGAGTTAAATTACTAAAAAAAAAACTTGAGGAGAGTGTGCGCCCGCAGGCAAAAGCATTTTAGAAAACAAAAAGACTATTTAGATTAAAAATTCTTGTGGGAAAAAACCATTTCAACTCAAACTAAAAAGATTCAAGGAATATTAAACAGAAAAAGAATATTCAAAATGATTTAATTCATTTTAAAGAAGGATTTACGTGTGGCACCAGCTTATCAATCTTCAGTCAATACAAAAAAATTCAACTCGAGTTAAGATGACTAAAAAAAAACTTGAAGGAGGTGTTGGCGCCCGCAGGCAAAAGCATTTAGAAAACAAAAAAAATTTACAATACAAGTATCTTGTGCGTGGATAACACATAACAAAATTCAAACTAAATTTTAGAATAATAAATAGAAAAAAAACTATTCAAAATATTAATTCATTAAAGAAGGAATTTTTTGTGTGTGGCACCAGCTTATCAATAGTCAAGTAATACAAAAAATTCAACTCGAGTAAATTCCTAAAAAAACAAACTTGAAGGAGATTGTTGGCTGCCCGCAGGCAAAAGCATTTTAGAAAACAAAAAAAAATATTTAGATACAAAATTTTTACTGTGGGAAAAACACATTCAACTTCCAAACTACCAATTTCAAGAATATTAAACAGAACCAAAACATTCAAAATATTTTAATCAATTAAAGAGAATTTTTCAAATCGCACCAAGCTGTCAATTCAAGTCAATACACAAAGTTCAACCTAGATTTAAATTACTAAAAAAACTTGATGGAGAGTGTTGCGCCAGCCAGGCAAAAGATTTTAGACAAAAAAAAAAAAATTTAATAAAATGATAATGTAGGGATAAACATTAACAACAATTCAAAATATAATTCAAGGAATATTTAAACACGAAACAAACTATTCCAAAATATTTTGTTCATTAAAGAAGGATTTTTCGTATGGCACGGTTTTTAATATTCACGTCAATACAAACAAATTCAACTCGAGTTAATTATTAAAAAAACTTGAAGGAGGGTGTTGGCGCCGCAGGCAAAGCGTTTTTTAGAAAACAAAAAACATTTTTTTTAAAAAATTTTATTGTGGAAGAAAACACATTACAAATCAAACTAACTTTCAAGGAAAAAATAGAAAAAACTATTCAAAATATTTGGTTCATTAAGAAGGATTTTCGGTATGGACCAGTTATAAATATTCAATGATTTATACAAAAACAATTCAACTCGAGTTAATACCTAAAAAAAAAATTTGAAGGAGGGTGTGTTGCGCCCGCAGGCAAAAGCGTTTTAGAAGACACCCAAAAAAAAATTTAAAAAAATTCTATTGTGGGAAAAACACATGACAAACGTCCCAAAATGAAAATTTCTAGAATAGAAACAGAAAAAAAACTATTCAAACATATTAGTCTTCAAGGAGGATTTTAGTTATGGACACCAGCTATAAAATAGTCAAGTCCAATACAAAAAATTCAATTAGCGTACATATAACAAAACAAATGGGAAAGAGGGGTTGGCGCCCGAAGGACCAAAAGCGTTTTAGGAAAACAAAAAAAAAATTTTAAAAAATTTATTGTGGAAAAAACATTACAAACTTCAAACTAAAAAATTTCAAGAATATAAATAGAAAAAAACTATTCAAATATTGGTTCATTAAGAAGTATTTTTGTATGGCACCAGCTTATCAATATTCAAGTCAATACAAAAAATTCAATTAGAGTTACATTACTAAAAAAAAATTTGAAAGAGGGTGTTGGCGCCCGCAGGCAAAAGCGTTTTAGAAAACAAAAAAAAATTTTAAAAAATTCTATTGTGGGAAAACACATTACAAACTTCAAACTAAAATTTCAAGAATATTAAATAGAAAAAACTATTCAAAATATTTGGTTCATTAAAGAAGGATTTTTCGTATGGCACCAGTTTATCAATATTCAAGTTTATACAAAAAATTCAACTCGAGTTACATTAATAAAAAAAATTTTGAAGGACGGTGTCGGCGCCCGCAGGCAAAAGCGTTTTAGAAAACAAAAAAAATTTTAAATAATATTCTATTGTGGGAAAACACATTACAAACTTCAAACTAAAATTTCAAGAATAGTAAACAGAAAAAACTATTCAAAATATTTATTTCATTAAAGAAGGATTTTTCGTATGGCATCAGTTTATCAATATTCAAGTCTATACAAAAAATTCAACTCGAGTTACATTACTAAAAAAAATTTGAAGGAGGGTGTTGGCGCCCGCAGGCAAAAGCGTTTTAGAAAACAAAAAAAAATTTTAAATAATATTCTATTGTGGGAAAACACATTACAAACTTCAAACTAAAATTTCAAGAATATTAAATAGAAAAAACTATTCAAAATATTTAGTTCGTAAAGAAGGATTTTTCGTATGGCACCAGGTATTCAATATTCAAGTAAATACAAAAAGTTCAACTAGATTTAAATTACTAAAAAAAAACTTGAAGGAGGGTGTTGGCGCCCGCAGGCAAAAGCATTTTAGAAAACAAAAAAAAATTTAAATAAAATTATATTGTAAGGATACACTTAACAAACTTCAAACTAAAATTTCAAGAATATTATACAGAAAAAACTATTCAAAATATTTAATTCATTAAAGAAGAATTTTTCATATCGCACCAGCTTATCAATATTCAAGTCAATACAAAAAGTTCAACTAGATTTAAATTACTAAAAAAAAACTTGATGGAGAGTGTTGGCGCCCGCAGGCAAAAGCATTTTAGAAAACAAAAAAAAATTTAAATAAAATTATAATGTAGGGATAAACATAACAAAATTCAAACTAAAATTTTAAGAATATTAAATAGAAAAAACTATTCAAAATATTTAGTTCATTAAAGAAGGATTTTTCGTATGGCACCAGTTTATCAATATTCAAGTTTATACAAAAAGTTCAACTCCAGTTAAATTACTAAAAAAAAACTTGAAGGAGGGTGTTGGCGCCCGCAGTCAAAAGCATTTTAGAAAACAAAAAAAAATTTAAATAAAATTATATTGTGGGGATACACATAACAAACTCCAAACTATAATTTCAAGAATATTAAACAGAAAAAACTATTCAAAATATTTTGTTCATTAAAGAAGGAATTTTCGTATGGCACTAGGTTATCAATATTCAAGTAAATACAAAATTCAATTAGAGTAACATACTAAAAAAAATGAAGAGGGTGTTGGCGCCCGCAGCCAAAAGCGTTTTAGAAAACAAAAAAAAATTTAAATTAAATTCTATTGTGGGAAAACACATTACAAACTTCAAACTGAAATTTCTAGAATATTAAACAGAAAAAACTATTCAAAATATTTAGTTCATTAAAGAAGGATTTTTCGTATGGCACCAGTTTATTAATATTCAAGTCAATACAAAAAATTCAACTCGAGTTAAATTATTAAAAAAAAACTTGAAGGAGGGTGTTGGCGTCCGCAGGCAAAAGCGTTTTAGAAAACAAAAAAAAATTTAAAAAAATTCTATTGTGGGAAAACACATTACAAACTTCAAACTAAAATTTCAAGAATATTAAACAGAAAAAACTATTGAAAATATTTAGTTCATTAAAGAAGGATTTTTCGTATGGCACCAGCTTATCAATATTCAAGTCAATATAAAAAATTCAATTAGAGTAACATTACTAAAAAAAATTTTGAAGGACGGTGTCGGCGCCCGCAGGCAAAAGCGTTTTAGAAAACAAAAAAAATTTTAAATAATATTCTATTGTGGGAAAACACATTACAAACTTCAAACTAAAATTTCATGAATATTAAACAGAAAAAACTATTCAAAATATTTAGTTCATTAAAGAAGGATTTTTCGTATGGCACCAGCTTATCAATATTCAAGTCAATATAAAAAATTCAATTAGAGTTACATTACTAAAAAAAAATTGAAGGAGGTGTTGCCCCGCAGGCAAAGCGTTTTAGAAAACAAAAAAAATTTAAATAAAATTATATTGTGGGAAAACACATACAAACGTCAAACTGAAATTCTAGAATTAAACAGAAAAAAACTATTCAAATATTTAGTTCATTAAATAAGGATTTTTCGTATGGCACCAGTTATTAATATTCAAGTCAATACAAAAAATTCACTCGAGTTAAATGATGAAAAAAAAACTTGAAGGAGGGTGTTGGCGTCGCAGGCAAAAGCGTTTTAGAAAACAAAAAAAAATTTAAAAAAATTATATTGTGGGGATACACATTACAAACTTCAAACAAATTTTTCAAGAATATTAAACAGAAAAACTATTGAAAATATTTAGTTCATTAAAGAAGGATTTTTCGTATGGCACCAGCTTATCAATATTCAAGTCAATACAAAAATTCAATTAGATTAACATTACTAAAAAACTTTGAAAGAGGGTTGGCGCCCGCAGGCAAAAGCGTTTTAGAAACAAAAAAAAATTTTAAAAAATCTATTGTGGGGATACACATTACAACTTCAAACTAAATTTCAAGAATATTAAATAGAAAAACGATTCAAAATATTTGGTTCATTAAAGAAGGATTTTCGTATGGCACCAGTTTATCAATATTCAAGTTTATACAAAAAGTTCAACTCGAGTTACATTAATAAAAAAAATTTGAAGGACGGTGTC
>SSSL01000564.1:0-41991 GCA_008086715.1 Sitobion miscanthi
GTCAATTTATGTCACCAATCTCTTTGTTAATTTTAATATAGGTAGAATTAATTAAATAGTTGTTAATATTACCAACCATGATCATCACAAACCAACACACTGATTTATTTATGTTCATAAACATTTTATTATTTTTAATATTGATAAAAATGTGTATTATACAAATGAATATGAAGAAAAACAAGGTGGGTAAGTGGATGTCGCCCTGCTGTACAGTGGGTTACAAGTGAGTCACTGTAATGGATGGTGTTAAATTTGAATTTGTATAAGAAAAACAATTCTGAGTGAAAACGGTCAGTCAGACTATGATGTTACTAAGTATATTTGATGATATTATTGTGCATAAAGTAATTTATATATAACCTATTTACGTGGAGCCTTGTTTTCAATTTTCAATCCTTAGCTATAAAAGTTGAACATTTTATAAATTTTTAACGACAAAATAATTATTAAATTATAAATTTTGTCGAAATTTGAACTTTAAATGCTTATAAAAAAAAATTGTGTCTATGTATTTTTAATATTTTTCAACTACTATTGTAAAAATATATCAGGAGCCTTGTATTAAATTTTCACGCTTTATTTCCCAACAAATAAAATTTTACTGATATTTATAGAAAAAAAAACTAAAATAATTGAAAACTGGCAATGTCCGTAAACAATTCAAAAAGAGTCAAATTATTTTCAAAATTTTATCCCGTATAGAAAATGCTAGTATTAACATTCAGTGAAATTTTCAAGTATCTACAGTCATTCGTTTTTTAATTACAATAAAATAAGAAAATCGTTACATGAGAAATCGAGTGAATATCAAATGTTGTAAAAATATGAATTTCAAACGCTCATAAAAATTTAATTTGATTTGCTTGTAGACTAGACATTTTTTTTTTTTTTTGATAAAGGTAGATAAACTTATAGGTAATCTTGTATTACATTTTCAAATCTTAGGTTTAAAAAGAAAAATGTTTATGAAGTCTCAACTTAAAATAATTTGCTAAATTTCGTGATTTTTCCGTATTTTGTCAAGATTTGAACTTTAAATGCTTATAAATGATAATTGTGACTAAGGATTTTTAATTTTTTTCATCTGCCTTTGAAACAATAACCTAGGAGCCTTCTATTAAATTTTCAAGCTTTTTTACTCAACAGATACAATTTTATTGATATTTATAGAAAAAAAAACTAAAAAAAATGGAAACTGACAATGTTCGTAAACAGCTCAAAATAAGTAAAAATATTTGGAAAATGTTATGGTGTATAGAAAATGAAAATATAAACAACCAGTGAAAATTTTATGTATCTACGGTCATTTGTTTTGCAAAATCAATTTTGCGTAAAAATTCCCGTTTTTCCTTAATTTTTCTTTTGTTTTTCTTGGCGCTTTTGAAAATTACTGGGAATTTTAAATTTTGACCTCCCCAATGCACCAACGATATTCACTTTCCAATCGAAAAAGATACTGAAGTTAAAATCGAAGCATTATTTCGACTACTTATCGTGTACACAGACACAAAAAAAAAAAATATAAAAACACACATCATTGTAAAATCAATACATTCATCGTTCCACTCAGAATCTAAAAAGAAATTATTGTTGATTTTACACACTACCATTATTTCTACATTGACATTTAAAGGCATTGAAAGGTAGAAACAATATTTTACTCATTGATATTACAAATTATTACAAGTTTATTATAATTTATTACTTGGCTAGATCTATGAACAAGCAATGGTTCAATGGTTTCATATTTGAATATCAATAATATGTTAGTAGATACCTTATCAATTGTTATTATTTTCCTTGAATAGGGTGAAGATTATTTTTTACATTCGACTAAATTAATGCCAACAATTGTTATATAAAAATAGAATAAAATATAATTTACCTGTTTATTAAATTCATCGTACAATGCAATTGTTGTATTAATTTAACTTTTATGTTATATAAAGTAAAATAAAATAATAATAATTTTGAACACTATTATATTATGCTAATATTAATTATAGAAAATCAATACAAAAATTATAAATTATATAATATTATACTGGTAACATATTTAGTAAGGTATATACATAACTATATCTATTTAAGTATAAAAACTAAATATTTATAATTTAACTCCTTTTAATTATATGAAGTAAAAAATAAATGATGATATTTTAATATTTTTTTTATTATTTTATCAAGATAACTTGATTTTTAATAGAAATTTTCAATATATAAATAATATATTATATATTATTACATCGCATAAAAATTATAAAAAATAAAACAAAATGCTTATTTTTTTAACTCTTTTAAATTATGTAGAGTAAAAAAAAATAATAATTCTTTACATTATTATATTGGGTATACTATTATTAATAATAAGAACCAATATAAAAATAATATATTATTATAGATATAATAGCACAAAATATAAAATATATCTATTTAAGTACAAAAACTTAGTATTTATAATTTAACGATTGCAAATAGGTAATAATTTTTTACACTATTATAATATTATGATATAAATATAAGAGATAGAAATTGTATTAATAAAAAATATGTGATACAGAAAGAATACTTATATAATAATATAATATACTGCTAAACCTACAGCATTATATATTACTTGTAAATTATATGAAGTAAAATTAAATAATAATTGTTTACATTATTTTGACATAATTTACAATATATTATCCTCGTAGTAAGCACGCATGCATGTACTGCATTACTGCCTCTACAACCTGGTCAAATCCGGGGGAAATATGCCATAGACCAAGGGAAGAACGCAAATTTAGACATAATATTTATTATAAAGTTATATTATTTTATAGTATTTTATTATCATATATCATATTATCATATATAACATAGGTGTCCAAACCACGACTCACAGCTTCAAACAGTATATTTTTGAATACAAATCCAAAAAAAAATGATCTTTTAGCATTTTTAATGCAAACGCGTAACAATAAATATCAAATATGTATTAACAAATAAATAAATTAATATTTTGAAATGATTGTAATTTGTGCTATTTGTAATTTTGAATGACTTTTTTGTTTAAATCATTGTAAGTACGTAATTGTAATTTGTGTAATTTTTAATTTGACAAAATTGTGAATAATGGCTTTCTAAGGAAGCTGTACTAAAATAAAAATTCAAACAATATTTTTAAACCTGCTAGTCATATAACATTAAGTTATAAGTCGTATAACATCAAAATATGATGAGACAGAAGCATTTCAGGTGAAGGAAAATGTTGTTTGAGTATAATAATTTTCCACCATCAGTAATGACCAATTCGAAAATTTGGAGATACATAGATTATGTACACCCTATACGTGGATAAATTTCTTTGAAAAAAATGGTTTCTATTGTTTGTAAATTGTGTGTAAATGAGTTGTAAAAAAGGTAAATATGGGCAAATGAGTTGTATCCTAATATATCATAGATAGAGTTGGTATTGTGAAGTAAATAAAACACCATTGATGTACAAATTAGTCGTTTACTTAAAAATTAATATAATTAATATAACTTGGGCACGGACATGTAGTGTGTTGTGGTAACTTAATATAATCACGGAGGTTACAACATAATAGTTGTCGGCAACGTTTTACAACAACTGAGCTACAATTAAAAATTGTTTTCCAATTAAGTAGCTGGTGATCGGTCACTATTTATTATCTTCAGCATAATAACAGTAGAATAATTGTCTTCTTTTATTATTTCTCCATCGGACAACTATCGAATGTTTTACTTCTGTAACGAACCCAATAATATACATACTATATTATTGTGATCGTTTCGCTTTAGGATATATTAAATAACATAACAATAAGTAGATTAAACCGGTTCATAATAATTATTAGAATACGCCGTAGGTGTATAAAGAGAAAACAAGACAGCCTTGAGATTAGATTCTAATGGGGATGAATAACCTCACCTTTAAGAAAGCAACCATGGATTAGTCATATACGAATAGGTTAACGTACAATAAGAAAGGAGGCGATTACGACCAAGATGGCCGAACGTATACAGATAGTTATTTGGAATGCATTATTTAAATAGTAGAACGCATCTAAATATTGACGGATAGCGTATAACATATATAGTAAAGATAATAATGGGATATGATTCTCGGAATAGGCAGGCGTGGGAATATGTAGATTATATTTTGAATCACGTCCTGTGAGGTCTGAAGATATATCGATAGACAAGGGGGGAAGTAAGAGATCAGGAGGCCCTATACAACTAGACCCGAAACGGCCTGTAGAGAAGACGTGATATACCATCGTACATGCAAGCACCTTCACGAGAGTCAGTATAATGATTTTGTCAATTTGGACTTACAGTGTTTTATAATGAATAATTTAAATATACAAATTAACTTTTCAACCAAGTCTAATTATTTATCAACCTACCTGAGAAAATCCTCTACCGACGGTCTTGCTAACCTGCAACTTATAGGCTAAGCAATTAACCCAATTGCTAGTTTATAACACTTCTCTGATAATAAATAATTAATTATTTTATATATAAAGTGTAACACCGTGTTTAATATAATGCACGTAATCAACCGATAAGTTGGTGTAATTAATTTTTAAAGCGATCGATCAACATTTCTCTGTTATAACGACTGAATATTATGCCAATACATACACTGTTTATGTATTACAATATAATATTATTATTATTATTATCATAAACCGTAATATATGGCAGAGGACACGTATTAAAACTGAAGCACATAAAACGATATTTTTTGGGTGGTCTCCAGTTATCGGGAACTTTTGAGTGTCGTTTTCGTTATCAATTCGGACTCAGAGTGCTATTATGTTTTTGAAAATATTATTTGGCTTTTGCCGTGGCTGATAATTTAATAAATGTAAGTGTTTTTTTCATTTTCGTAACACCGTATAATAAGATGTATTCGGGGTCGATATAATTGGTATTGAGTTGTTATTTTTATTTATTGGATAAGGTATTGAGATAAAGGCGATTTTAACAAAAATGCGGACAATTTACAATAAATCAACAATTGATTTTAAAACCTATAACGTTAGAATAACATTGAAAAATATTTAATTAGAGCAGATGTTTGAGACATTCGACATGTGAAATTCGTTTTAAAATTATTTCATATTTAACAGGTTAGGACATATCATAATGTGTAAAAATGTGTAATTCAGGTTTGTGTCGTGTATTTTTTTTTAGATTCTGAGCGAAACGATGAACGCATTGATTTTATAATGATGTGTGTTTTTTTTATTTTTTTTTTTTTGTATCTGTCATCAACTTTTAGGACAGTAAAAGTACTTGGATTTTCTTCAACAGTAACTTTTTTGATAGGAAAGTGAATCTAGTTGGTACTTTGGGGGTCAAAAGAAAAAAAATTTTCCAGTAGTTTTAAACAGCGACGTGAAAAATAAAATAAAAATTAAGGAAAAACGGGAGTTTTTACACAAAATCTGTTTTCAAGAAAATCGATTATGGTTTTTGGTATGACTCTAATACAAATGACCGTAGGTACATGAAATTTTGACTGAATTTTTATATTCGCATTTACTATAAACCATAACATTTTCCATATATTTTGACTTTTTTTGAGCTGTTTACAGACATTTTGAGTATCCATTTTTTTTAGTTTTTTTTCTATAAATATCAATAAAACTTTATTTGTTGGGTAAAAAAGCTTGAAAATTTAATACAAGGCTCCTACTATATTGTTCCAATGATATTTGAAAAATTTTAAAAATCCTTAGTCACAATTTTTATTTATAAGCATTTAAGGTTCAAATATTGACAAAATATGAAAAAATCACGAAAATTAGGAAATTATTTTGAGTTGAGAATTCCTAAAAATTTTTCTTTTTAAATCTAAGATTTAATACAAGATTATCCATAAGTTTGTCTACCTTTTTCAAAGAAAAAAATGTGTACAAGAAAGTCAAATTAAATTTTTATGAGCGTTTGAAATTCATATTTTTACAACATTTGATATTTACTCGATATCTCATGTAAAATGTTCTTATTTTGTTGTAATTAAAAAACGTATGACTGCGGATACTTGAAAATTTCACTAAATGTTTGCATTAGCATTTTCTATACACGATAAAGTTTTGACAATAATTTGATTCTTTTTGAGCTGTTACGGACATTGTCAGTTTTCAATTTTTTTAGTTTTTTTTTCTATAAATATTAATAAAATTTTATTTGTTGGGTAGAAAAGCGTGAAAAATTAATGCAAGGCTCCTGATATATTGTTACAATAGCAGTCGAAAAATATCAAAAGTACATAGGCACAATGTTTTTAATAAGCATTTAGAGTTAAAATGTTGACAAGATTTATCAAATTTAAAATTTAATAATTATTTTATCTTTAAAAATTTGTAAAATGTTCAACTTTCATAGCTAAGGATTAAAAATTTAAAACAAGGTTCCACGTAAATAAGTAAATATATAAATAACTTTATTCACAATAATATCATCAAATATATTTAGGAATATCACAGGCTGACTGACAGTTTTCGCTCAGAATCGATTTTCTTATACAATGATATTGTATCAATGATTTAAAATTTAACACCATCCATTACAGTAACCCAATTGTAACCTACTGTACAGCAGAGTGACATCCACTTACCCACCTTTTTTTTGGATTCATTCTTCAACAATTGTCCGATTCATAGTCAACTATAGAGAATTTACAAAATATTAATAACACTACAATTATTCGTATTTAGTGGAAGGTAATTTTGACGACTTCGAGTAACAGATTTGTCTAGATTGTACTGTATAATTAAATCATCAGTTGGATACTTTTAATAATGAACATATTTAATATTTATTTATTATAATATAATTTTGATGTCTGATCGGAAACAGTCTACCTACAATCGACTCGTATATGAAATAGATCTAATGTGGAAACAGTAAATAATATACTGTGTGTCCACATAAATACATACACAGTAATATAATGTATAAATAAATAAGTAATTTTAAATACAAAATCGGGTAAGTGGATGTCGCTTTGTTGAACAGTAGGTTACAAGTGGGTCATTGTAATGAATGTTATTAAATTTGAATTCAACGATAGATATAATCAGTGTCTGCCCTATGGGAGGGAGTGGTGCAGGTAAATTATTTACTCTGAATATCACTTTTTCTATAGATAATCATAGTTCATATATCATAATAATATTGTCCTGATAGTACCTAAGCGAATTGCGACCCGTGTGGAAGTATAGTTTTCTTAGAAAATGGGTTGTTATCAATGATAATCAAAACAGCAGAAATATTATACCTACATACCTAGCTTACTCATTGTTATTGGCTTGAGAATACTCAAACATATATTTTATTTTAATTATAAGAAAAATTAATCGGTACCACATATCGATGTATACCACTAGATTCACTTTTCCATCTGAAGTTGAAAATCTAGAATCATTTTATCAACTACTTATCGTGTACGGGACACAAAAAATTAAATTAAAAATAAAATCAATACATTCATCACGCCGCTCAGAATCTAAAATAAAAATACTTATTTAAAAAAACCAAAAATGTTACGCTTAGCAGAATATCCCTTTAGGTTAAAAATTAAAAAAACCTTGTATAAAATTTAAAGTCATTATCTTAGCAATATCAATGGCTTTTTACTATATTACAAAGCGAATTATGAGTGTTTAAAGATGTACAATTAGTAAGTACAACAATATAAGTATTTGCGTTGGTTTTTTTTCCGATTAATACTATAGGCCACGAACATTTTAATTAATTTAAACGCCACTATATACCCGAAGTATGCCATACCATGCATTATATTGTATTTTTTTAGATCGGTGAATACCGAACAAACACTGGAAATATATATTATATTATATACATAATACGACATACGTGTTTCGACAAAAAAAAACTGGATTTAAGCCTTGTACCCTAAGGGCTATAGAGAAATCCTGCACCATGGTTTTTGTGTGTGTGTAACAAAGACGAGGTTGAAATGTTTTACAATGGTAATATTATACACAAAATATCCTCAATAAATATAAAATACATTATAGTCTGCAGCTGTCTATATATTATGCTTGCCACATGGGCGGGCACGGATAGCATTTCTCACGTATGTAGCCTGCGAGGCCAGTGTATGCTGAGGGTCTTTATATTTTATATTATATTAATATTATATTTTATGAGGAACGTTCGACTCACGGATAAGAGGGTAGAATACGACTGCACGATTGTACAATGTTGCCAAATTTCATAACACGATAATATAAAATCCAAGATAAAATATGTGTTGTATCGTAATGTTGAATTTCCTATATCCACCTATAGGTACGGCTACATACTTTATTATTATGCACTCGCACGTAAGTAGTAGAGTTACCTACAAACAGTGGCGTAAATTGGGTGGTGCAAATGTAGCAAGTTAATAATTTTTCACCACCAGAAAATCATACAAATTTGTATACCTATAGTTTATTTTTTCAAATGTGTATACTTGTTTATTAATGGGGCTGGAGCGTGATTCGTTTTCGGTCGAAAACATAGATCACAACTTTAATCACTACGCCAAATATAATTTTCTGATATTAATTTTGATAGCAGATTTGAATTCATCACTAAATTATCCATGCTTTAACAATATTTTCATTTTTCTGATTTTTTTTTTCTACTTAGAAACTTACTAACAAAAAGAGTAATAATGGATCAGATTCATAATTTAAATTTAATTATATTGATATAGAATATGAAATACGTACGACAGTTACAGTATAGTTATTTTAGAGAAGAATTCAAATCTGCTTTCAAAATTTAAATCGGTACATTCTACTAATTGTAGTGATTTAAAAAAAAATGTTTGTAATTTTATAAAGTAATATTTCATGACATGTTCATGCGGATAGGAAATGCCAGACGTACATATCCACGGGTGATTGTAAACGCCAACAGTATTTATACATATATGTATACTATAAAATGTATAATATTAACAACTTGTTCCATAACAAGTTCCATTACCGTTTAGAAAACAGTATTTTTTTTTGTTCACTATAATCATATAATATGAATATAAAGTGTTTTTTTTATTCAGTTGTCAGAATTTATCAGATTACAATAATGCTGTAAACTAGTATAGAAGGTAGGTACATACATAATAATATAACAGATTATTTTTCGTGTGATCATTAAACATAATATGTATAGAGATTGGTCAGGGCGGTAAAAAACAAAAATTACTAACACTAAGGTCGGAAATGTTAAACCGGCACTGAAAACACGTAATGTATACAACGATAATAAGTAAAATATTACAATGTATCAGGGGTCACTGACATTTTGTTAATTAAGATTTACTAAGAATGTATTTTTCGTATTTTCACGTATTTTTAAAAAAAATGTAATATGTTAGTCTTTACATAACTAATATTAAAAATAAACACGCTTATACACATAATACAAATATAATAAAAACGATTTATACCTAAAGCCTCCGTCTTATCCTAAACGTCTTATCTTAGCTATACGCCTAACAACAATTAAGGCATTTCTAGTTGTTCGATTTAAAAAAATGTAAAGATGTTTGGATTGATATACAAGTTTACTTTGCATCAGTTGAAGCATATTTTTATTTTATTTTTAATATATTTAATATTAAAAATTTACAAATTTATAAAATTAAAATATTCATTTTCATCAAAATATTGCTACAATTAAAACATTGATAACTTTGCTTAATACCTAAACCTTACCTATCTATACTAATATATAAAGCTGTAGAATTTGTGTGTTTGACGTGTTAATCTCAGGAAATACTGGTTCGAATTAAAAAATTATTTTTTTTTGTTGGATAGTCCATTTATCGAGGAAGTCTATAGGCTAACGACCAATTAATAGAAGTGCTCAAACAGGGATTTTGAGATTTACGATGGAAATATTTTTTGTAAATGGTTGCTATTGGTTAATCGGGCAGATCAGGTACAAGCATGCATCAAATCGAATTTTCGCACATTGCCTACCGGGGTGACTGAGTTGCACTTACTGCAGTGGGTTACACCAAAAAGGAGTTGAACAATCACAATTTTTCGTCATTTTTTATGGGCTACAAAGACCGCAGGATCAGCTATATTATATGAAAATGAATGTTTGTGTGCAGATCTCGGGGAAGAAGATAGGCTAATTTAAAAGGGTTCGATTTGGTTTTTTTTATTCATTGGATTTCAGTACGGTTAAGTTAGGTAAGGATTATGTATTAATTTATTATATTAATCCACCGTATTACATCAAAATAAACTTGGTATAACTTTGATACTTTAGAGTTAAATCATACACTTACATGGATCGATGATCTGGAATTTCGTTAAAACAAAAAAAGACGTGTTTCTCTATTTTTAACAGGCAATTTTTTATAACATTTTCAAAATGTTTAAAAACACAGTTGTACCAATAATAAAATCGACTTTATTTTTTCAATTGGTAACCACTATATTTTTTATGGTTTCTGGTAAAACTTTTTTTGAACATTTTGACAGTAAAACGATCAATTTTGGTTCACTAGATTATCAACTATGGTTGTCTAAATTTTAGGATAATATTATGCATTAATAGGTACTTATAACAAGTTCCATTACCGTTTAGAAAACAGTATTTTTTTTTTGTTCACTATAATCATATAATATGAATATAAAGTGTTTTTTTTATTCAGTTGTCAGAATTTATCAGATTACAATAATGCTGTAAACTAGTATAGAAGGTAGGTAGGCAGGTACCTGCATAATAATATAACAGATTATTTTTGGTGTGATCATTAAACATAATATGTATAGAGATTGGTCAGGGCGGTAAAAAACAAAAATTACTAACACTAAGGTCGGAAATGTTAAACCGGCACTGAAAACACGTAATGTATACAACGATAATAAGTAAAATATTACAATATATCAGGGGTCACTGACATTTTGTTAATTAAGATTTACTAAGAATGTATTTTTCGTATTGACTCACGTAAAAAATATTTTTAAAAAAAATGTAATATGTAAGTCTTTACATAACTAATATTAAAAATAAACACACTTTTACACATAATACAAATATAATAAAAACGATTTATACCTAAAACCTCCGTCTTATCCTAAATAGTTGTTTATTTTATTAAAAATAAGAAACCACCGCATACCTAATATATTATAAACATTACTAATATTAAAACTACTAACGAAGTTAAGCAATGTGTAACAAAATTTAGTATTAGAGTTAGTAAGTTTTAGTAGATGTAGTACAATTTTAACTAGGTTAAGAGGATTGGAAGCGGTGATTTTCTGTCTTTGTCTAACACACGTAGGACATTGAAAAAATAGCTATACGCCTAACAACAATTAAGGCATTTCTAGTTGTTCGATTTAAAAAATGTAAAGTTGTTTGGATTGATATACAAGTTTACTTTGCATCAGTTGAAGCATATTTTTATTTTATTTTTAATTCATTAAAATATTTCATCAAAATATTGCTACAATTAAAACATTGATAACATTGCTTAATACCTAAACCTAACCTATCTATACTAATATATAAAGCTATAGAGTTTGTGTGTTTGACGCGTTAATCTCAGGAAATACTGGTTCGAATTAAAAAATTATTTTTTTTTGTTGGATAGTCCATTCATCGAGGAAGGCTATAGGCTAAATAACATCACGCTATAACCAATTAATAGAAGTGCTCAAACAGGGATTTTGAGTTTTACGATGGAAATATTATTTTGTAAATGGTTGCTATTGGTTAATCGGGCAGATCAGGTACAAGAATGCATCAAATCGAATTTTCGCACATTGCCTACCGGGGTGGCTGAGTTGCACTTACTGCAGTGGGTTACACCAAAAAGGAGTTGAACAATTACAATTTTTTGTCATTTTTTATGGGCTACAAAGATTGATGGATCAGCTATATTATATATAAATTAATGTTTGTGTGCAGATCTCAGGAAAGAAGACAGGCTAATTTAAAAGGGTTCGATTTGGTTTTTTTTATTCATTGGATTTCAGTACGGTTAAGTTAGGTAAGGATTATGTATTAATTGATTATATTAATCCACCGTATTATATCAAAATAAACTTGGTATAACTTTGATACTTTAGAGTTAAATCATACACTTACATACAAACAGCACTGGGTCCGCGATCTACCGCAGGTAGATTACCTGCCTTATTATAAACTGCTGCGAATCAGAATTTTTATTCCTGGCGACAGAAAAGTTAAGATACATTTTGAACACCTTACACCGAATATTAAATAACGAATTGAACAAAGTTTGAGTCATATAGAATTGGTACATTAAACGGGTAACGAAGTGCACAGTACCTGCAAGTGTACATATTATATGGTAGACACCAATGGGCAATGTCAGTTACATTTTATTATGCGTCTTAAAAATTAGTTACAATTAGATTTACATTATACGTAGGACCGTAAATAATAATTGTAAATATACTCGGTACAGTGGCGTAATTACAGGAGGGATTTGAGTGTCGTATCCCCCCTGACTTTTTTTTTAAATGGAGATCCAGTTATATATTTACTTATTATTTATTGGTACTACTAATATAGTATAATATATAAGAAACAACAAATTAAAAACCCAAATCCCATATTATGGTGGCTGTAACTAAGATAATATATTACTTCGTAATAATCACCAATCACTATTGCAAATTGAATATTGCACAAATATATTGAAATAATTCAGTTTAACTCGATTTTTGGGAATTTTTTTGGAAATCTATAGGTATAGTAGGTATATTTAAACGAGTTAAGTACAATGGTGCAATCAGAATTTTTTGATCGGACTAAGTTCCGAGGTTATGACCTTTTAAAGATGGCGATTTTGAGTATTGTATGTCTACGCCGATTATTCCACGAATCGACTCGAAAAAGTTCATTTAAAATTTTATTAAATAGTATGTCATTATTTATTTTCATGTATTTATACATGTACCCTTCTCACAATATACAGATTACAAATCACAATGGTTGGACTGAGAAGTTATAATTATATAAACCAAAATTTTTTTTGTGGTCGGTGGTGGGGGAGGGTTGTTGGGGAAAATGCCCCCCCTCCCACAAGCATGACTAATTTACGCCACTGACGCAGTATGGTCCGGATAGTCCAGTACACTTTTGGTGGCCTCCCAGCCAATGGATTTCGCAATAGTTGTAAGAATTTTGAAAATGGTATCTCAACATTATATTTTACTCGCTGTGGTTGATCGTTATAATATTACGCTGAACTGTGAGGGTCTCGCTACATATGTGTCGGTCTCTCGAGTTTAATTTGTTTTTGTTATCAGCCATTCAGCCATAAGTATGAATAACTATTGTACTGAATAGTTATTGTGAAACATAAGACTACGGTTTGGTTTCAAAATGTTGAACTCTTCTTGTTGAGGTGTTTAATATATTGCACAGTGTTATTTATTTATACGGTGCGAGATGTGTCACACGATAATTATATGCTTACAATTTTATATTTTATTTTATGTAATTTACAAATTATTGTTATAATATTTTACATTTTTACAATATTATTTTGTTTCTAATTTGTTTGGTTTTCAATATATTTTTACTACCTATGATTTCAATTCCATTTGTGTTAAACCGTGAGAAGTACGTGGGTATGGTAGCAGGGTGGGTATAATAATATAGTAACTATACAAGGACGCTGGAAACCCTCGATTCCAGTAAGTCATAGAAGGGATGATGAGGAGGGTCGGCGGTGCGGTATTCGTCTCCCGCCGTCGGAGTTGTCGAGAACATTTCGTTTTTAACATTCCATTTTGGCCATATGCACCGTGTTGCGACGTTGCCAAAATCATTCCGATCCGTCTGTTCGAGGATCGAGGTCCGAGGGGGTGTGTGACGGGGGGTGAGCCACCCTCGGGGACCGGCAATAATCCCTGATATATATATATGTATAGTATTATGTTTATCGCTTCGGCAATCTAACCCTGCGGACCCTACTTCGATTATTCACTGTAGTGTGAGTGGTACCCATGTGTGCACGCACAAAACTCACCCTTGCGACGCGTAATAAATTAATATCTTCCGCAACAAAAGCCATAATTATAGTGTGGTGAACAAATATATTGTAGCTGGTCGGATTCTTGAATTTCGGACTGGGTGTACATAATATTTATCATCATTATATTGTAAAATTTTATCAGTACGACTAAAATTGTAAGGATTACAAACTAATGCTTGTTATAGCTTTAGTCGCATTATGTTTCATTACGTTTGGTTTTAATAAGTTCTTTCAATGACCTTCACACCAATATTATGTTTATCTCAAATTATTATATGCGGTGTAGAGAGTCGGTAAATTGCTATATGCTCATATTTGATCATTATTGTATTAGGAATGATGTGATTAAATTATAATAAATTGAAATAGTAAACGAAATTGTTAGGTTATGGCTATTATTATCTACTGATACTCTAATAAGTAGTTTAATGAAAGTTAAAATAAAACACGAAAGTTACATCATTATGGTTGGAGAATTAACAATTTTAAATAGTGACAGTAGCGATGACAATACTGATTAAAACGTATATATTTTTATTTAAAGAAAACGTTCGGAATGAAAAGATGACGATAAAAAATTGTTTTAAATATAAGTAACTATTTGTATACAATATTTTGGGAAATTGTACTACAATATTGCGTTTTACCATATCAGCCTATAATTGTATATCAATGTATATAACAGCGTATACGTTATATTATTTAATAAAAAGTTCATATATTTTACTATAATTTAAGGAAAAACGAACACGTCTATAATAATAATAGTAATTATAATAAATGCACAACTGAACTAATAAATTAAAAGCAATTTTAGCACTTGGTGTAAAATTAAAAATAATTTTTTGAATATAAAAAAACGACAGATATCAATTACAGTCACAATATTAATTTGCTTTTAGCTGATATTTGATAATACCAACTCAAACCATGTGACAGTTGCCGTAACGGCGCAACTACAGGTAAAACCATTTATAACATACTCGAACAAGATAAGTAAAATATTAATAAATGTATTTTAAAAATAAAAATAAAATTTAGAACATATTATACTATAAAAATAACACGACGTACAGTATATAACAGTTATTAGAATAAATATGCAACTAGTATGCTCATAGCTGTGCCGTTAAGATCATTTTGTGGCAATATTAATATTTTTCGTCTCCTATTTTAATTTTTATTATGTATTTCATTCCGATTTAAATTATTTTTTTTTTTTACAACGTAATTTGAACATTGGTTTGATAAAAAACTAAAGCTGATTGCAATAGTATTTTATTGCTAAACAAAATAGTAAGGTATTAAATAATTAAAAAATTAATATAATTCATAAATTTATCATATTATATAACATATAATAATATATTTTGGATGATAGCCAAAGTATTTTTATATATTATATTATATTTATAAACGTATCATATAGGTACTTAGTTTAAAACTTAATTTTCCTGGACTTTTCTGAGGAAAAATCTTCAATGACGTCTTCAGAATCGATGTTTTTGGTTAGTTCATTCTCCATTGACAATATTGCTGACATTGTCGATCGCAAATACGTTTTAGTTAATTGTAATTTACTAAAAGAACGTTGCCCGGAAGCGACGGTAACAGGCATGATCAGAAATGTATATATTATATATTATATATCATTTATGCTCTTTTAATAACACTGCAATAATTGGTAATATGCTAATTGTTAACAACAGAGTTCACGTAGGTGTGCAAATAATGTATTTTTTTTACATTTTAGTAGTACAATTATAATTTAGCTAATATATTTTAACTAGTAACTGTAAATCTGTAACGTTGTTATAAATATTGATATAAATTCATTTCTATTCATAAGTTCTACAATTGATTGGAATACATTTTTTTTTAAGTATGCGATTATACAGAATGTTCTTAGAAATTATTGTTACAGAGATATATAGCGTAGATACCTAGATACTTTATAATAAATACCATAAACGATGCCAGAGATTTTAACGTAGTATATTATATGCTTACATTTTTCAGCGTTTAAAATTGCATCCTTATTTTTGAACCCTAGACTAGTTCACGTAGGTGAGCAAATAATGTTTATTTTTACTGTGTGTCTTAAACTGCACTGTTAGGTAAGTATTAAATTCTTACTCTAGAATTTTTATCAAATCAAAGTAACCAGTTTAGCTAAATCACAACTTACCATTACCTGAACTACAGACGGTCACGATATATGGTTATATTTTTTCAGCATTTAAAATTGCAGCTTTATTTTTGAACACTAGACGATTTCACGTAGGTGTACCTATAATGTTTATTTTTACATATTAGTTGTACAATTATTATAATTTAGCTAATATATAACTAGTAACTGTAACGTTGTCATTTTAATGGAATTCAAAAAGTTCTAAAATTGATTGAACAAAAAAACCAAAAAAATTAAAAAAATAATAAACCCAATTTTTTTACAGATTTCTAAAGTTATTCATTCTATTTATTTATCTTTATAGTTAAAATGATTTGTACCTACGTACAATTCTGGATCAACAGCCTGCTGTACCCTCCGGTAGCCCCCCCTCCCATCACATTATGTATAAATTCTACTATGACATGTATAACATGTATGACATAATATGTCATAGATAAATAAATTGGGTAATCACGTGATCGGCTTCTCTGCTGTGCGTCCTTATTATAGCGGGATAATTATTTATTAATTATATGATATTTTCTACATCATCAGTAAGCACTATCCACTGTTTAATAATCATAAGCGAAAAAGGTTTCACAATATTTCATATTTCAGTAGTCTGAATAGGTAAGTACCTATACATTTTTGTAGAAATAATTCAAATATAATTTATCATGGTGTATTTTATTTTAAGTTTCTAAGTGTTTTTTTTATAGGATAACTGTTATTTGGAATTTGGAAATCGATAAAACGCATACGTGATCTGTCACAAAGGAAACGTCTTCTGAATTCGAGCAGTTGGTCGAGTAGCGAGGGCGATGCGTAAACAATGTTGACAATCGCGATTTTATATTATATACACGGAGTTTCTCTTTTTTAATGTTCTTTAGAAATCTCTCGAGCCATGGATGTTTTTTTTTGTCGAATATTTTTCTCGGAACCGTGAGGTCAAAAAAGATTTCAGGTACGATAATATATAAAAACGAACCGTATGGCTATTATATTATTATTTTTGTAAAAAAAAATGAAAACCGTAAATCTACCATATTTTTGTAACGCATTTAGCATTAAAATGTTGCAACATTTTTCAAAACCAGGAAAAAATATAAACACTAAATCCATAAATATAACAATAATTGGTTTTTTTTTTAGATATTTCAAATTCAAATGTTGGCAAAATTGTATTATATTTAACCGGAGAATAACGATTTTTGTTATTTTGTTGTAATTTAAAAATATTATTCATTTGTAGGTACTTCACTAGTTCAGTATATTATTATATTATCGTATACACACAGACACGATGATTTTTTTTAAAATACAATATTTTTTGTGAAAATTAATTCAACTAGCTAATGTATTACTTTCGTCTAATATTAGAATAAATCACTTATAAATAAATACTACAAAACATAATATATTATTTGCGCGGTATACGGCACGAGCGGCGGGCCGAGTTCGCCGCGGCCGCCGACTATAGGGGGCGCCATCGTACGGTACCGGCTGCGATCGAGACAACGGCTGGAACACAACGCTAGGTGGGCCATCGTCCGAGCACACCACCCCACCGCGAACGCCGGTCACGTAAACCGGGCGGCGAACACCGCCACCACTACCGAACCGCGCTCACGTTCTACGCCAGCCGGTTACCGGTTCGTACGCATTCTAAAACCACCGGTCAACGTTTCGTTCGTGTTTTCCCACCACCTGCTCCGCCGTCGTCGATGCCACGGACCCAAACACGTTCAGTATTATAATATTTTCTACGACGCGTCCGTCCTCGCAGCGGCAACAACAACAACAACAGTAATAATAATATTTTATTCGTCGTCGTTGTCATAGCGGCGGACGGACGGTATTCAACCATGAAAAATGATTCCGTGTATTTTATATATTTTTTTTTTTTAAATCTGCGGTCGAACGAGGCCCCAAAATTTACTTAACTGATATTTGAAAGTTGAACAGATGAAATAAAAATCTAATGAATATCTATGAATATTGAATAGATACAACTATGATTAAATATGGGTACTATACAAAATTATTACGTAGAAGAAAAAAACGTTATTAAAAAACATTATTATTTGTTACACACTCTCAAATTTCGTAGCACACACTTTTTATACTACACAAAGAGTCGAGTACACGCAATTTTAGGGCCTGGGTCGAATAAAAACATAATTTAGATTTTTTTATATTACCATAAACTCCCTACAATATATTATAACGGTTGTACATTTGTAGCTTGTACATTTGTACCTACGTTTGGTATTCGTCAGACTTGTGTAAAATATTTATAAAACTTTTGAAATATATACTCGATAAATTATGAAAAATAGTATTCCGAATAAAGTATTTCAAGTACTTTAAAAGTGAAAGGCTATAGATATATATTATAATATGCACTCACACGTAAGTGCAATAATATAAATATGTGTATCTAATATATAGTATATATATATATATAAATCTAATACTGTCATTAATGTAGTACTTAATATACTTAAATAATAATTATTATAAATAACTAATTATTACTTTTTTCGTTTCAAAACGATTATAGATATTAAAAAAAAAAATCCAAAGAAAAAAATATAATACCGTGATGTGGTAATTTATTATATTACGATGCCTACACGTTTTATCGATTGTGCCGTTTTTTTATAATATCCATCCACGGTCTGCAAGTTAAATTTTTTATGCTTACTTGCCGTGGAAATGATAACCTTATCGATAAGTTATACAATTTTTTTACACCGTCCCTATAAGTGCAGTACCTATTCTATATGCATAAATTTCACGACATTATACAACCTCGTAATTTCTTTACATTTGACGTTGACCGTGCGACGGCGGCAGGAATACTGAAAATCAACCATTTTCTGTTTGTGTCGTGTGTCGGGGTCGAAGGAATGGTGTGTTATCTTGGTATAAAAAATTGTATTCGAGTTTACATTCTAATGAGCAGGGTTCGGGACTTATAGCATTTGCATACTTTTTTTATTTATTGTAAAATGTAGCAGAGTGCGAAATAAATTCATTTCTCAATGCCGTGATACCAGATCTAAAATTTGAATGTGCATATTTTTGCATATTTCATACATATTGCCGGAAAGTGCTTATTTTTACGTTATTGTGCTTATTTTGTATATTTTGGAAAATCATCCAACATTTCAACCAATCTAAAAACGAAAATAGTAATGCAACCTTTTGTACCTATTTTTACTATACCTGTACAACTTGCAACTCTTTATAATTATTTTCGTGATTAGAAAATATGATGGCCCGTATTGCCCGTATCGCAACATATTAATAATATGTTGCGGTACGAGCAATACGATAATTATATAATGTTTTTATAAAACGTTCTGTGAAACTTAAGGTATTCCCGGTAAACATAGTTCGGACGGCTGGCGGCCATTAAGGCTATAATAGTTATTTAATAATTTCAATTATTTGTTCAGTCCGCAACGTTTATCCGTCGCCGTGTATTCGCCTGCGTGCTTGTAATCGTGTACATTTTTTCGTAAACATAAGGCCGGGACTATACACGGCGTATTCCGCCGCGTTTCGAACGCGTCGTATTCCGCGTCGTTTTCCGACGGACAAGCTATACACGGCGTATTCCGCCTCGTATATCTATACAATATTTTAGAAATATGGTAAACCCCATAATTATTGTATCAATAATATTAACATATTCATCGCAAACGAATAGCACTAATGAATAATATATACTCGTCGTTCGATCATTTGCACTTGTCAGTTCGTAGGAGTAGGTTTATTATTATGCAGAAAATTACACCAGCGCTTATAATTGCCATAAATGAGGCATTGGAAGAAGAAGATAGATCTTCAACACAAAGGAATTTTGCAGTACATCCTTACATGAAAAAAAGGGAAGAAAAAGGTCAATTCAATATTATGTATGAGGAATTACGGCGATTTCCGGAAAAATTTTTTGGTTATTTTAAAATGTCCGTTAAAACCTTTGATGAACTATTAAATTGCTTTAATTTTACATTTTCAAAACAATAATAGAGCTCGGGTCACGGCTCGAGTCACACAGTTCCAGTACGAAAAATAATCCACAATATATTCAAAAATTTATAAAAATAGTTTTAATATGTTATCATATTATATATATTATAATAGTCTCGAAATAAAACAAATATCATTTGATTCCGTGTTATTATTAGCTGGTTTCATATTTGGAAACTCATAATTTTGATTGGTTTATATTTGGGTATAATTTAAAAATAGGTATTAGACGATATTATAATTTATAACATATTATGATGGACATAATATTTTAGGTACCGTTCCATACATTCATTGAGATATACATGATTATAGAGGCAATTATTATTTTTTGTTTTTAACATAGGGCAATAACATATTTAATATCCAAGTAAAATTATTGTATTTATAAAATTATGGTGCAAACGCAGCGTTTTCCGTCACCAGTATAGCCCATCCTAATTTAAAACAATGTAAAATTAGTAGTTAGCGTTTTTATAACTTCGGCGTTCGTCCGCCAAAACGCAAGCCGGCCGGCGTTTTCCGCCGCGGATAAAAACGCGGCGTATTACATCCGTCGTGTATAGCTACTCCGATATAAACCAATGCATTTTGAATTCGACGGAAAACGCCGCGAAATACGCGGCGTACGAAACGCGGCGGAATACGCCGTGTATAGCCCCGGCCTAATATTATACTCAAAATGGGGAAAGTAAAACAAGGAAAAGCAGTACTTTTAAAACTACAAAAAGTTTTTGAAAAGAATGAAGGTCTTAAAATGCTGAAGAAAATATCAAACATTTTAGAAGGAGAAGATGAAATTTCGGATATGAGTCAATTTCCTGAAGATTATTCATGCAATGACTTTGTATACTTTAAATATGCTCCGACCACTTCAGTGGACGTCGAGAGGTCTGACAAAACTCTGTTATCCGACAATAGAAGAGCATTTACATTTGAAAACTTGCGGAAACATTTAATTATTCAATGTAACCATGAAGGTAAGACACATAAATGTAAAATTATTTATTTATTAAATTTAATTTTTAATTTTTTCCATCATTATATAGTTGACGAATAAAATTCAAAAAACTCGGAAATTCAAGAAACAATCAGTTGATTTATTTAAAAAAAATTTTATGTGACACTAATTGTAATAAATGATTAAGTTATTAATAAAATAATAAATATATTAAATGCATATTTTTTAATTTTTTATGCATATTCTAGGGTTTTTAAGTGCATATTTTAGCGCTTATTATTGTGTTTTAAAGCCTCACTGGTAATATACTGCTGCGAAACAGAATTTTTATTCCAGGCAACAGAAAAGTTGAGATAAATTTGATAAACTAGATGTAGTTGTTATTCTATATTTTATAGTGCTGAAAAATATTCCTGGCATTATTTTGAGAATAAAAACATATTTTTCACGAGTTTTAAAATATTTTTGTATATCAGCGATCCAAAAGATAATGGTTTGAAATAAAGTTGAAGTCAATTCCAACAATGAATGAAATAAAAGTGTATTTTTAGTAATTATAAAGTGTACAAAAGTCGTATAAAATGTGTAATGTGATGTGAAGGTGCTCTGGGCTCATTATTTAATACTTAGATCATAAAGTTTGTCATAACTATTATAGATTTGTTAAACAACTTATAAATTATATGTAAATATGTAACATAGTTTCTTTGTTTCATACAATAAACCAGCTTTTAAAAATATTCACTCAGAAGTTGACGACTATAAACTTTTAGGTATAATAAACATTTTATTTTTATTTGTCATCGACATGAAATATTTCAAGAAAATAAATTTCATGAAATCTTAAAACCCTAATGATAATAATGTAAACAAATCATTGGGCCGTTTATGCGTGTGCCACTGCGTCGTCGTCCCCTGCCGTTGTCCTACACACGCGTTATAATATATGATATATTATCTACGACCATGGTCACCCCTTCTGTCCCTGTGACATGTGCATAAACATACACGCGCTTCATACGCACGTACCCCGAGATCTAGCCGCACTCTTCGCCCGGCCAAGGTTGCGCAGCCCGTCGTCGCTTATCGCTAACCGTTCCGCTGTATACATATTACATATATGTATATTAACATCGTGTCCGTACAATAGCGACGGGGACCGGGTAATTTCGCCTATACCACCGCCGCCGCCGCCGCCACCCGAGGGAAATCAATAGCAAGCGGCGCTTTAAATAATGCCAGACGCACACGGCCGGAACCATAAGCGTGCGCAGAATTTCCGGCAGGGTAGTCATATACATAACACGTTAACACACGCACATATTACGTAATATATATAATATTCATATTCACACTTAAGTTATAAAAACTATAATTTGGATGGGATAACCTCATTTGAGTACATTTACCACAGTAAAAAGTATTTTATGATTGACCGTCAATAATTATCATAATAATAATATTGAATATTGAGGGTGACCGGGGGGAGTTCGCAGAATAGTCAAGTGCCTACCATGAATACCGCGTGCGCACGCTTATGGCCGGAAAAATACTCCAACACACACAGGGCCGGATTAGTTAGGCGAGCTACCGAGAAAATCTCGATGGGCCGATACATACCAATCCTGAACACACACACACACATGTGGAAAAGTCTCACGTCGGTGATGTCGGTTTTGGCATTAAACTCGTATTAAAAGCGGTCCGATCGTATACATCACGACGCGTTTTCCATCGATTTCCGCACGCGACCGCGCACGTTCTTCGGACGATCCCCGCGAGCTACGCGTCGTAATAATATTGTATAATTTTATCGTATAACACGTCATAATATACACGAGGGACGGTCGTCTTGCACCACGCGCGCGCGCCTTCGTCCTTCTGCGGGAAACGAGACAGTCGTCATCATTATATTATACTATGCGCGCGGCCATCCCTGGAAACAATAATCGAGCGCCAGCTGTGACAATGATAACCACGGATGAGACGGGCGATGGCGAGCGCGGCGTAACGCTGCTGCCGCGAGGCCTGCACGCGCACGCACGGCGTATACCGCGGTTAACGTTCGACCGTACGAGACCGGACGCGGTCGTGGTAGGTGGTTACTATATACGCTGCTAAAAGCGCGTTCACAGCCACGTCGTGTGACGTGTCGTGGTGCGAGGGCTTGGTTGTTTAAGGTTACGACTGGTAACCAATATGGTTTGAAAGTTGAGCAGTGGTCAATTCTTGGTGTACTCGGTTGCAGCTTGGTTATTACGTGACACCAAAAAATACGATTTGATAGACACGACTCGACACGACGCGCGTCGCAGCTGTGAATGAACGCACCTTAATGTCTGAAAAAGCGGTATAATATGTATATACGCGCGAAATCGAAACGGCTGACGAAACGCTCGACAGGAATAGGTATGCAAAATATTGTCATTCTCGTCTACGGCTCGGACACACCAGAGCGGTTTATTTTATCTGCGCGCGTGTAATGGCTGCGTTTCGTCAAACGAACAGCGTACGCGTTATTAACATGTGTAGGTGCATTATAATATTAATAATATTGTGGACAACTAGCCGTTATCACGGTTTGCCTCCAACGCTCACCAATAAAGTGGGTACCTGAAATGGTAACGGGAATGCAGCAATTAATAATTGCGTCACGGGCGTTTATCGTCGGATAAATTGTATACGCCAATATGGTTTCAATAATGCGCGATGCGCCTTTATTACGACGTTTGCAAGAAGGTCAACAACAATTATTTATAGTGAGCAGGTATGAACGATTGATCACGTGGTATTTTGTGGTGCGATGCGTTGCGGAACGTTCGAAGACGAACGGCGAAAAAAATATGGCGTTGGTTTAAAAAGCTCGACGTGCGAATCGGTTCGCGGTTACCGGGGAAGGCTCTGTGACCGACCGTTCATAAAAACAAATAACATGACAACAAAAATAATGTGCAGTGTCACCGACGACGGAGGGAGGTCATGTGGCATCGGTTTGCCACAATATTATGTAAGCAATAGAAAGACCAAGTGATAAAACAGGCGCTGCGTTAATTGGGCAGGTACGTTTGTTATTTTATTTTTTCGTCTACAAACGCGAACGGATTTTTGCAGATAAGTACTGAATTGATACTTTTGACATTGTCCCTTAATTATTTTGCTTTTGTACGCGAAGCAATTTAATATAATATCATATACTTTCTAACTACGCCTAATTATAGGAATATGAATTATCCTAAACGAATTCGTTCAACAGATTCGTGGTAACGATTTTTTTTTTATAATTTTATTTCAAAAAATTGTTTTTACTTTTTCATTTAGTTAAACGTGTCATTTGTTAAAAAAAAATGTAGGAGGTATGGATTCGAAAAATCGTCATGGGATTGAATTATGACGGTTAATTAAAAGAGAAAATTGGAAAATGATTCGCAAAGTGAATTATTGTGTTTCGTTCGCCAAAAGCGACTGTTGTGCAATTGCTGTGCAAATTGCTTGTTGTTTTAATATGACAAAAACGACGTTGTTTCTACTTCCCAACTGAATTAAACTTTTTTTCTCTCTCTCTGTATATATAATATTATTTATATTTTAAAGTGCATAAAAATTATCCACAATAACATATACGTAGTCCATACATCTGTTCCGATGAAAAAAAAGAGTTTGCATACAACGAAATCTGCAATATTATATTATTATAATTTATAATCATAGTTATTTTGTGGTTGGTACGTAACACTTTCAGACAATAATTATAATTATTTCCGAAGTCATAATGAATAATCTATAAAATAGATATTTTACTCAATTGTTAGACTAATAATTATACAGAGGGCCAAGAGGATTTGCCTATCTAAAAATGTTCCTATTTCTAGACCTAGTACGAGGTACTAAATAAATTTCTTTATGGTTTTATGAAAATGTACAGTTTTTATTCAACCATGTTGTATACATTACCCTATGTAATGTAATATCTTTATTTATTTATGGTATGGCTTTTGTGACTTTTAAATCCTATAGTAACACCCACAAACCTAAGCAATTATGTTTAATTTTTTCAATCTACGATTCTCGGATTCTACAATAATCTACAACACATTTATATATTATAGTTTTAAAAATATTAATTTGCCCAGTATGACACCCCCATTGCACTCAAAACTCGAATATAATTTATTGAAAATACCTCAAATATTCATCTGTATTCTTCTGCCTCTAGGGTTATTATTGTTTTTTTAAACAAATACTAGGAAATACTTGATATAGGATTAGAAAATATTTGTAAAATTAATGACCTTCGAAAATAATGCGAACGAAACCCTTTTGTGTATACCTAATCGAATTTCATTTATTACTTCCGCAGTTGGTATATCGGTATGATATTATAATATATGTAGGTATACCTACGTTCGGCATATTATTATTATACGTTTATTTTCGATATCGTTTATTATTTTCGACACGAGAATCATCTACCACATGTATATAGTCTACCGTATTTATGCAAATAAATTTGCATGTACAATATAACAGGCACGTCACACGCATTCGATCGTGATGACAAAATAAAGAACCTACCTCGGTGGTTACAGTTCGCCTCGACACAAGGTCCTTATGAGGTTTACAATAGCATTAATAATATGTTACGTTCAAAGTCTCTGTCGCTTATTGTGACCTCTGCACGCGTCTAACGACGTATTTTATTCTGTCGCCCGAGCTTCGTCTATACTGACTGGACCGCCACCACAGGTGCATTCGTTATAGCTGGTATAGGCACGAAATAGAAAACAAAAAATAGTATTACGAATAAAGTATTTCAAGTACTTGAAAAGTAAAAAGCTATACATATATATTATATTATGCACTCACACGTAAGTACAATAATATAAATGTGTGTATCTAATATACTACTCATTAATGTAGTACCTAATATACTTACCTAACCTTTGGTAAAAATGTTCGGACTTTTACTTACACTGATTGTTTATCCTAAGACTTACCAAATCTTGTTTGTAAAAGTCCGAACTACAAAAATCATTAGGGGTTTGATCAAATAATTTTGTGTATCCTAGGTTTTACCTAAATCAATTAGTAAATGTCCGAATTTAGGACATTTACCAACAGTAGTCTGTGAAAACTATGATTTACCGGTAAATCCTAGGTTTAACCAGTATTCGTACTTTTACCGTAACATACAATATATAATATGATATAATATATCAGTTAACGATAGTTAATTTAAAAAATACAACTAGACAAATTCTTTCAAATACTTTACTGACGAAATTGGATAACTTAATTTTATCAACAAAATTGGGACAATTTACGACCAACTATAAATTAAATATTTATGGGTTCAAATTTAAAGTATTTTAAAATATTTGCATGCATGTTGAACTAATTTTTGGTGAGGAACAAAAATGTTTACAAGGTAGATAAACTAATAAATGGAAGTTGCACTGAATGTTTATATTACCATTTTCAATACACCATAACGTTTTCAAAATATGTTGACTCATTTTGAGCTATGTTTATAGGTAAAAGAAATGTATGATTTGTATTAGTTTTAAATTAATATCGATAAAAAAATATTTTCTCGGCTAAAAAACTTGAAATATAATACAAAGTTCCTCATAAGTTGTTGTTAGCAAAAAATAAAAAGAAGTTTAGTGTAAATCCACAGTAATTTTTCATGAGCGTTTGAAGTTAGAATTTTCGTCAAAATTACGAAAATTTGTAAATTATTTCGAGTTAATTTATACACATTATTAATTTTAGATTCTGAGCGGAGCGAGGAATGTAATGGTTTTACAATGATGTTTATTTATTTTTCTTTTTTGTTCTGTAAACACTTTTTCTACCTCTAAACTTGCTCAAAAGTATCAAATACAGCATCTTTTCTGAAATGTAATGTTCTTGAGCTAACTTTAGAGAGGTCATTTTTCGATTTTCGAAACGCTACTCGAAATAAAAGCGGTTAAAGGAGAAAAAACGTACGATTTCACGATTTCATAATATTAAATAATTACGGACGACGTTTTCTACCAGAAATATTGTTTAAAATGAAAAATGACAAGAAATATTTTTTGTTGTATTTTAAATTTTAATCCTTACAGTTTAAAGTTCGGAAAATTTTAGCCATTTTTGAGCTATTTATAGACATTTTAATTTTGGGAGTATTTTTATTGTTATTCGGTTAAAAACATTCGTAAAAACTTAAAATTTGAGTTGTTTACTTATATTAGCCTTACCTAGACATGGTAAAATTTTCAAAACATTTGAGCAACTTATGAGCTTTTTCTTTTATTTTATATTTTTTTTCATTTTTATGATTTCCTAATTATAAATTATAATTATAATTATATAAATTACCTATTTATATAAATCGTGACCTACTTTTTAGATTCTGAGTGGAACGATGAATGTATTGATTTTACAATGATGTGTGTTTTTATATTTTTTTTTATTTTTTTTTATTTTTTTTAATTTTTTTAATTTTTTTTTGTGTCTGTGTACACGATAAGTAGTCGAAATAATGCTTCGATTTTCAACTTCAGTATCTTTATCGATTGGAAAGTGAATATCGTTGGTGCATTGAAGAGGCCAACATTTAAAATTCCCAGTAATTTTCAAAAGCGCCAAGAAAAACAAAAGAAAAATTAAGGAAAAACAGGAATTTTTACGCAAAATCGATTTTTCACAAAATTGAATTTGGTTTTTGTTGTAACTTTAAAACAAATGACCGTAGATACATGCAATTTTCACTGGTTGTTTATATTTTCATTTTCTATATACACATAACATTTTCCAATATTTTGAGCTGTTTCCGGACATTGTCAGTTTCCATTTTTTTTAGTTTTTTTTCTATAAATATCAATAAAATGTATCTGTTGAGTAAAAAAGCTTGAAAATTTAATAGAAGGCTCCTAGGTTATTGTTTCAAAGGTAGATGAAAAAAATTAAAAATCCTTAGTCACAGTTTTCATTTATAAGCATTTAAACTTCAAATCTTGACAAAATACAGAAAAATCACGAAAATTAGCAAATTATTTTGAGTTGAGACTTCATAAACATTTTTCTTTTTAAATCTAAGATTTGAAAATGTAATACAAGATTACCCATAAGTTTATCTACCTTTATCAAAAAAAAAAAAAAAATGTCTACAAGCAAATCAAATTAATTTTATGAGCGTTGAAATTCATATTTTTACAACATTTGATATTCACTCGATTTCTCATGTAACGATTTTCTTATTTTATTGTAATTAAAAAACGAATGACTGTAGATACTTGAAAATTTCACTGAATGTTTATACTAGCATTTTCTATACACTATAAAATTTTTAAAATAATTTGAATCTTTTTGAGCTGTTTAATACGGACATTGCCAGTTTTCAATTTTTTTAGTTTTTTTTTCTATAAATATCAATAAAATTTTATTTGTTGGGAAATAAAGCCTGAAAATTTAATACAAGGCTCCTGAAATATTTTTACAATAACAGTTGTAAAATATTAAAAATACATAGGCACAATTTTTTTTTATAAGCATTTAAAGTTAAAATTTCGACAAAATTTATAAAATTTATAATTTAATAATTATTTTGTAGTTAAAAATTTATAAAATGTTCAACTTTTATAGCGAAGGATTGAAAATTGAAAACAAGGCTCCACGTAAATAGGTTATATATAAATTTCTTTATGCTTAATAATATCATCAAATATACTTCGTAACATCATAGTCTGACTGATCGTTTTCGCTCAGAATCGTTTTTCTTATACAATGATATTATATCATTGAATTCAAATTTAATACCATCCATTACAGTGACCCACTTGTAACCTACTGTACAGCAGAGCGACATCCACTTTTTATTTAATTTTATTTGTTTCTATGGTGATAAACAAAGCGTTTTAAGAACAGCTTCAGAACGATTTATATAAATAAATCCATAATTATTTAATATTATAAAATTGTGAAATCGTAAGTTTTTTCTCCTTCAACCACTTTTATTTCGAGTAGCGTTTCGAAAATCGAAAAATGACCTCTTTAAAGTACCAGCTAAAGAACATTACCTTTCAGAAAAAATGCTATACTTGATACTTTTGAGCAAGTTTAGAGGGAGAAAAAGTGTTTACAGAATAAAAAAGAAAAAGAAATAAACATCATTGTAAAACCATTAAATTCCTCGCTCCGCTCAGAATCTAAAATTGTATGCGGTTCACCTGACCCCGACACTGTTATCGACATTCGATAATATTATTATCAGTGTGTGTGCGCAGCAACAAGCTGTAACCGTGGAAAACGGAAAACAGTTTTTATTTTATTTTATTTACGGATTAACTGGTCAAAAGACGATATGAATATGTACTGTATTATAATATCATTCTGTGGCTTGGTACAAGAAGGGCCAATGTCACATTTTGATAAAATTGAGATTATTTGACCAATGACATAAAGATTTGCTTATGTTACTCGTGTTAAAAGTCTCCGGCCAATGTCTCTTATGCTGTATGACCAAATTAGATTTGACATTGGCCTTTTTGACAATAATCGATAGAATAATAATTGATTTATTATCTATGTCCACATTGGCCACATATTCTCTATTGGCCATTTCGAAATCAATTAATAAAGTTTTTAAGTGTAGAAATTACTAATATTATACTCAATTGAATATTATTGTTAGTTTTCATAAAAAAGGCATTAGAAATTCATTATAATTAAAATATTATAATGGACGCATTTTACTTAAATATTTTATTTTATCGTCAAGTACATATATTATTGAAACAAACAAAGTGTACTTTAATTATACCAGCTATAATACCTACATATACATAATGTAGATTTTATTACAGGTAAAATAAAAGAATCTATCTGTGGAATTTACACAACAAAGGGTTAAAAATATAGAAATCGGTTGAATTTACATGTGCTTATATGTATACGATATACAGTATTTATAATATTTTAAAATAAACCTATTACTGTATATTACCGATTTGATGGAAACGGCTAATGGTGGAAACGTGTTAATAGTGTGTGTCAATTCAGATACTAAGTAAAGTACTTAGACATAGGTATTAGGTATAGTGTTTCGTCGACGTTCCATTGTCTGTACCCGGGCCAGGCACGCGCCATGTCGCCATTTACGCACGGTGGGCAAACGGTTAGTTTAGGTTAGATTAGGTATGTGTTATATTTTGTTGCAGTCAAACATTTTTGTTGATCACAATTTATTATATAGTATTTAAAATCATTTTCAAAAAACGAAATTAGTTATCTCCAGAATTTTTTTTCTTGACATTTGGTCTATGTAATCGTTATCAAACTTATTCCACAATGTTGCAGACGTTTCTCTATTAATTATATATTATATCACAACATCGTAAACTTAAACAACTTATTTAAAAAAGGTTTTTTTTTAATTAGGTACCTACGTAAACAGGCAATAATAATATGAATAATAACCATCCAAATGATGTTACACCAATAAAAAATACTTATCGAAAGTTCATAAGTCACTGGATAGTACCTACACTAGTACACAATCTGAAATAATAATATAGGCCACTGGGTTTATCGGTCGAAAACATTCATTTCCATAATTTTATAGCCAGACTGCTTCGACGATATCTGTTTTTCAATGCTAAATTTTTATCATATCAGACCAAGTGTGCGATGAGACTATTCTAAACAATTTTATGCAGTTCACCCGACCCCGACAACGATATAAGAATTCGATAACATTATTATCAGTGTGTATGCGCAACGAAGAACTGTAACCGTTGAAAACAGAAAACATTTTTATTTTATTTTATAATACATTGTATTTACTGATTAATGGGTCAAAAGACGATATGAATGTACTGTATTATAATATCATTAAACTGAATAGTGTATTGTATGCAGTAGAAAATGCTTTTGGGTTTGTCGAGTTATAAATATTTGATAATATTTTGTAATTTTGTATATTATTTACCGGTGACGAACATAACTGTCGTGCATGATTTCAATATTATCATCGACTGCCGCAAATATTTGATGTTCAAATTTTTTAGACGAAACAGTTTTCCAAGATAATTTAGAATCGTTTTTTTTTTTAATATAGTAGAAAAATTAAAAAAATTAATTATAACAATAATAAAATAAAACAATCACATGATTTTTCTATCCAAAATATGTTATTTATTTAAATAACTGCTATATCAGACTTCAAGATTTCGTGGTCCACCTCTCAATTACCTTTATCGCAATAATGCAATCGTAATTATTTTTATTCAGTTGGGTACTTTTTAACTGTCTTTGATTTAAACTAGAAGTAGAATGACTTGAAACCGGAAGACCTATATCGGTACTTTCTTATAAAGTTTTTTTTTTTTGGTTTTTTATAAATATTATACGTACTATAGGTATTATTATTAGTTTAAAATTATTATAAAATATTCATAGTTACATAAAAATTGAAATATTTCGTTTTCATAAAATAGGCAGGCATGCATCCAATCTGCGTAGACACAGAACAATGTCTTTACCCTTTGTTCAGAGTTATTTCGCCAATTTATAATATAATATTATTATGATATTTGTGACACAAATAAGTATAATGGCTACGCAGATCTGTGACGGGAGTACATTATATTAGATAGGTACTTATTCATATACTGTATAATATGCCTGCAGTAGAGAACAGTGACACAGAAAAAGAAAACAAAATATAATAATAATGCGATCGATGACTATTAATATTACATTATGTTCTATACAACATAAAATAAGTATTAAAAGATTTTTTCGTAAAATTAAGTTATAACTTATAGCTGGGAAAATAATAGCGGAGTACATTGCTATTATTATAATATTATAATCCTCATTGTATACTATACAGTATAATATAAGTATAGTACCATATTTTTGTATTTAGTGATCATTTTTACTTCAAAATATAATTGTAAATAGAAAAAGTCTTTTATTTTTAGGTGGGATACACGAGACCCTGTGCACCCCCTGATAGGTGTGCCAATGAAACATTGTTTTATGTATTAAAATTAATAAGTTAATATAAAACTGCTTATTTTAATGATTGGGTAGTAAAATTCTATTTGAATAAGTGCTTTTTGATCTAGTTTTTGCCCTTCAAAATGTTACCACTTAATTGTCAACTATATTCCATGAAAAAACGGTGTACCTATACAGCTGATAACAATAAATTGGTTACCGCTATTATTATGACCGACAAGGTAAATAATAAAACATAAAAATTGTCGTAATTGTCTTGGTACTCGGTTGTAAAATGTAAATGGCACATAAACTGGTGCATAAAAACTATCAAATTTTTTTATATTTCATAGGTACATTTCGTTAATCGTTTTATAAAAATTAAACTTGGTACGATTTGAAAATTTCAAAAAAAATAAAAAGGGAAGCCCGTGCCTTATGCACTGGAGGAAGCCGGTGCCGGTGCCATTTTGTCCTCAAAAGTACACTCTGCGGGAATAACTATACCGCCTTGTAGAATCAACCAATTTCATAATTTTTTTTTTAATTGCTAGAGGAAAATATTCTACAGCCCGCATCGATCTCTGTTTTTCAATATTTTATTCTCAAACTTAATAATATGTCTAAAAAAATTGATCGAATTTTTTTACAAATTTTTTAATACAATTATTTGAAATAAAATACAAAATCAGAGATCGATGCGGGCTGTAGGAAGTCTTCTTCTTTCAGATAAAATCAAAATCCAACAATTCTACAAAGCTTGAGAGTGATTCCCATAAAGTAATTTTTTTCGATATAATACACACTAACAACCCACCCCCCCTAAATAGGTATCGGGTAGTAGATTAGTGGAAAAGTCTGATTGAGGTGAAAACTAAAATAGAAAATTTAATTTTCAAATTTTTTAGAATTATGGAAAATTTTAAAAACTGGCACCGGAACGCAATTGTATAAAAAAATAGTTATCCAACAAATGCTCTTAAATCTAAATTTCAGTTGATAATGTTATTGTTATCGTTAACTATACGTGGAGGAAACAAATAAAGAAAACGATCAAAACGACCAAACAACCGTTTAAGCTATATAACCATAAGCTTTTTGAGTCCAATAAAAGACGAACGAAAAACAAAGACTACGATCGAAACTGATAGAAAACTATTTGAAAATTCGTACTTTACAATCGATCGAAAATAAAATATGTTCTTCTAACCATATTTTAGGTGCTACACTTGTAGTACAAGTAGTATTTACATTAGTTTGCAGGATTTTTTAATAGTTAATCACGAAAAATGTTCATAATTAATGGTTAATTAATTGTATTGTTATTCAGAAAAATGTTATTGTGCCTAATAAGTTGATTGTATTTATAAAAATTATTAAATTTAAAAAATATGTTTCTTATGAAGATTTATTGAAAATAATGAATTAAATCGGTTCATTTTTATTTTCAACTATAAACTTGTTATAATATCTATTGACGAATAAATATTTATGATAAATACGTAGGTATAACAGGTAATTTGTTTATCGACTATAAATAATTTAGCAGCACTAATTATAAAATTTTGTGTCATTATTGGTTTTGGAGTCTCCTGGAGTTTCTTAAGACACCGTATACCTAACCTAACCTAAATCAGCGATTCGCGTTCCCGCATAGTTACGTATATTAACGTAATACGTATAATGCGATCACATTTATTTGTATTACTGTTGATATAGGTATACATTTTATAAAGAGGGAAGGGCTTTAGCTTATAATGTTTCGGGTACACGAAATATATTTTAGCTTTGGTAAATGTACCAAAAAAACAAAAGGCTATATCTCCCTCAGCTCCCTCCCATTGTACGCCTATGGTTAGGTATAATCACTACCGCCCTTGCCATCACAAAATCATAGTGTTTCATAAAAGCTCGCGATTATTACGTCGAAAATGGCCGTGTGTTACGATAATATTATTATTTAGGACATAGTTTGGTAACTTTTGATGGAGAATAAAGAATGGCTGACCATCAATTGTTTTGCACTCATTGGTTCAAAAACTGGTCACTACGCAAGTCAATGACTTAATCGCCAACATTACAACATGATATTATACAACACGCGTAGCCGCGTAGTTGTGATACACATAATTAGGGTCTAGGTGTCGTCATAATATAATAATAAAATATATAATCAAAATAAGGATTTTGGGAGTTATGCAATTCCATATAATATGTACTATAGTCCTAGTAAATAACATGGCATATTAAAATTCAAATACGTTGGAGAGTATATAGATAGATCGATAGATGGATAATTAGAACACGTTATATTATTTTAATAGTTTAACATGGTAATAATAATGCTATAAATATTAATAGCTTAGTATGATAAAACCTCTCAAATTATAATCATTAAAAAATGTTCCCGTTTGCATTTAAAGCTGAGCGTCCATTTGATTTGTAGCACTAGCTTAAACGTCTTAATTTCAAATCAAAATTAATTATAGATTTGCATGATAATATACTGTTCACGTGCGATTCTCACAGGCAATGACACGTGTGATGGCTAAAAATTTAAATATAATATGATTTTGCTTCTATATGCACAGCAGACTATACCCAAAAGGAGTTAATTAATCACAATTTTTTTCCGGGACAACGCCTGGTTTTTCAGCTAGTATTTTATAATATTATAGAAGTCTGTAAGCGTTTACACAACGTGAATGGTCCAAAACTTGTAGACCACACATACCGTAATCATATTATAAGTACGGCCATGTGATATATATAGTGTACCTAGGTATAATAAAAGACGTATAGAATCGACATGAACGCGTGAAACGGAAAATCATACACACAATACATTCGGCGGCAAAACCGATGGAGCCGTGTCGGGTCGAGTATTTGTTTTGTATTATGTATGTCTTACAATATCTAAAAAAAATGAAAAAAATGCCCTCCGTCGCCGCATTGTCGGGTAGGTACAAAAAGAGATCGCTGTCCCACTGAGTGCAAAACAATAATTTATCGAATGTCTTTTGCGATGATAATATACTGTTCATGGAGAGACGGAGAGTATTATTCTAACAATAAAAGCGCTTCGTTATATAAAATTGGACCGACCGACCGACGCCAGTACGAGATAACAATAAAGCGATATTATTGTACAGGATCTTAAAGTATAATATTATGATCATAGAAATACATATTATGCGAGTGGAAAGGTTAAAATATATTAATATATTATTATCTTGTATACGTATTGTGAATCGAAATTCTATGCTGTACATGTACATGGTATTATTGATAAACTATTATGTATTTTATGTGTTGTATTTTGTATTCAGTCACACATTTTTGTTGATCACAATTTATCATCATATTTAAAATTATTTTCAAAAAACGAAATTACTTATCTCCAGAATTTTTTTTTCTTGACATTTGGTCTATGCAGTAGTTGTTATCAAACTTATTTCACAATGTTGCAGGCGTTTCTCTATTAATTATATATTAATATTACAACATCGTAATCTTAAACAACACATTTAAAAGATTTTTTTTTTAATTAGGTACCTACGTAAACAGGCAATAATAATATGAATAATAACCATCCAAATGATGTTACACCATAAAAAATACTAATCGAAAGTTCATAAGTCACTGGATAAAATAATCTAGTACCTACACTAGTACACAATCTGAAATAATACTATAGGCTACTGGGATTATCTGTCGAAAACATTAATTTCTATAATTTTATAGCCAGGCTGCTTCGACGATATCTGTTTTTCAATGTTAAATTTTTATCGTATCAGACCAAGTGTGCGATGAGACTATTCTAAACAATTTTATGCAGTTCACCCGACCCCGACACCGATGTAGGAATTCGATAATATTATTATCAATGTATGTTCGCAACGACGAGCTGTAACCGTGGAAAACGGAAAACATTTTGAATTTATTTTATTATACATTTTATTTACTGATTAACGGGTCAAAAGAAAATATGAATGTACTGTATTATAATATTATTATACTGAATAGTGTATTATATGCAGTAGAAAATGCTTTTGGGTTTGTCGAATTATAAATATTTGATATATTATTTGCCGTTGACGAACATTACATGACTGTCGTGCATGATTTTAATATTATCCTCGACCGCCGTGAATATTTGATGTTCAAATTTTTTAGACAAAACAGTTTACCAAGCTAATTTAGAATCGTTTTTTTTTTATTATAGTAGAAAAAATAAAAATATTAATTATTTTTTTCAGTAAATAAATACTTGTTTTCTTGAAATAATTTAATAAACATTGCACGGACGCCACAACAAGACTTTTATTTTTGGAGATGCACAAACTATAAATAACTGTCGGACCCTATACCTTTAACACTGTATATTATATATTAACAATAATTTTAATTGTATATTTATGTACATTTATATTTTAATTGATATGAGCGAAACAGTAATAAAATAAAACAATCACATGATTTTTCTGTCTAGACGTCCAGTAAATGTTATTTATTTAAATTACTGCTAGATCAGACTTCAGGATTTCGTTGTCCACCTCTCAATTACCTATATCGCTAAAATGCAATCACAATTATTTTTATTCAGTTGGGCACTCTTTAACTATGCCTGATTTAAACTGGAAGTAGAATGACTTGAAACCGGAAGACCTATATCGGTACTTTCTTGTATAGTATTTTTATAAATTTATTTATTTATACGTACCTATAGGTATTATTATTAATTTAAAATTATCATAAAATATTCATAGTAACATAAAAATTGAAATATTTCGTTTTCATAAAATAGGCAGGCTTGCATCCTGCCTGCGTAGATACAGAAAAGTGTCTTTACCCTTTGTACAGAGTTATTTCACCAATTTACAATATAATATTATTACAATATTTGTAACACAAATAAGTATAATAGCTACGTAGATCTGTGACGTGAGTACATTATCATATAGGTACTTATTCATATACTGTATAATATGTCTGCAGTAGGGAACAGTGACACAGAACAAGAAAACAAAATATTAAATATTTGTCTTTAATAATTATCATAAATTTCCAAATCGTTTAAGATTTACGCGGGGACATAGTGTAATATTAATTATTATATTGTCATTGGTCTTTGTCGTCGCAACGGACGACGGGTGAAACGGACGCCTCACATAAACTATCATAATAATTTAAAAATAGAATATCAGGTAAAATATTGTTTACCTAAAAACATGATATATATATATATATATCGTTACCATGATATAAGACACGAAACATATTTTACAACGTATTTATTACACATAAATGGAATGGTTTTTCGGAATATAACCGATTTTTAAAAATGTATGTTCCGCCGAAAACCTTCCAGTAATTATTTTAAAATATTACATTGTATATTTACCAAGGAACTTAAAAGTATATTATATTACTGGAATATCTGTAACAGTTTTTTGCACTATGGGTTGTTGATCAATAATACACGTATATTGTTGCGATCACATTTATTTGTTTTCTGTTGATATAGGTATACATCTTATAAAGAGGGCGGGGCTTTAGCTTATAATGTTTCGGGTACACGAAATATATTTTAGATTTGGTAAATGTACCAAAAAAACAAAAGGCTATATCTTCCTCAGCCCCCTTCCATTGTACGCCTATGGTTATATATAATCACTACCGCCCCTGCCATCACAAAATCATAGTGTTTCATAAAAGCTCGCGATTATTACGTCGAAAATGGCCGTGTGTTACGATAATATTATTATTTCGGACATAATTTGGTAACGTTTTTAATGGGGAGTGAGGAATGGCTGACCATAAATTGTTTTGCACTCATTGGTCCAAAAACTGCTCACTACGCAAGCCAATGACTTAATCGCCAACATTACAACATAATATTATAAGACGCGCGTAGCCGCGTAGTTGTGATACACATAATTATAGGGTCTAGGCGTCGTCATACTATAACAATAAAATATATAATCAAAAAGGTTTTGGGAGTTATGCAATTCCATATAATATGTATTATAGTCCTAGTCTATAACATGGCAGATGAGAATTCAAATCTGTTAGAGAGTATAGATGGATCGATGGATAGATAATTAAAACACGTTATATTATTTCAATAGTTTAACATGGTAATAATAATGCTATAAATATTAATAGCTTAGTATGATAAAACCTCTCAAATATAATCATTAAAAATGTTCCCGTTTGCATTTAAAGATGAGCGTCCATTTGATTTGTAGCACTAGCTTAACGTCTTAATTTCGAATCAAAATGAATTATAGATTTGCATGATATATACTGTTCACGTGCGATTCTCACAGGCAATGACACCGGGATGGCTAAAAAATTGAAATATATGATTATGCTTCCACAGCGGACTATACCCAAAAGGAGTTAATTAATCACAATTTTTTCGGTAGAACGCCTGGTTTTCAGCTAGTATATATAATATTATAAAAGTCTGTAAGCGTTTACACTACGTGAATGGTCCAAAACCTGTAGACCACACATACCGTAATCATATTATAAGTACGGCCATGTGATATATATAGTGTACCTAGGTATAATAAAAGACGTATAGAATCGACATGAACGCGTGAAACGGAAAATCATACACACAATACATTCGGCGGCAAAACCGATGGAACCGTGTCGGGTCGAGTATTTGTTTTGTATTATGTAAGTCTTATAATATCTAAAAAAAATGAAAAAAACTGCCCTCCGTCGCCGCATTGTCGGGTAGGTACTAAGTGAAATCGATGTCCCACTGAGTGCAAAACAATAATTTATCGAATATCTTTTGCGATGATAATATACTGTTCTTGGAGAGACGGAGAGTATTATTCTAACAATAAAAACGCTTCGTTATATAAAATTGGACCGACCGACCGACGCCAGTACGAGATAACAATAAAGCGATATTATTGTACAGGACCTAGTATATATATAAGTAATATTATGATCATAGAAATACATATTATGCGAGTGGAAAGGTTAAAATATATTAATATATTATTATCTTGTAAACGTATTGTGAATCGAAATTCTATGCTATACGTGTACAAGATAATATTTCATATTTTAACCTTCCACTCGCATAATAACTTTGAAAAAAAGAAATATACATAGGTAGGTATAGGTTTGAAAAAAGAGAAGAAGTCTTCGAGACACAATATAGGTAGGTACTCGAAACTATTTCAAGTACAACGCTCTCTATTATACAGAATATCATTTATATGCACACATGTAAAATATAGGCATAATATTTAGATAATATTATAGTACCTAAGCTTTATAGACTATATATTACTATAGTAACTATAATAATAATGTGCGTGCAGTTAAATTATACCGTATAGAGTGTAGACACACTATTTACGTCATTTGACGTAAATCATCGAGAATATACTATTATTCTTTAATTTTAAGCTCCATGTCCCCCCCTCCCACCACTTTGGAATTTCGAAACAATAAACTCCAAAATAACTTTGGAATGAGTTGACCATAAACGACGGCATTAAAAGCACAAACCAGCACAAACGAATGGAGTTAATTTTGTTCCGAAATTCCAAAGTGGGGGGTGGGGCTGGCGACATGGAGCTTTAATTTTAAATATGATTTATTACTGCGTTGCTGCTGCTACAAAGTGTCTTATGACAACCGAAATTTCCGAGACTAAAAAAAATGTTTGTTATGCAATGCTAAATCGAAACCACGGGTAATTCAATACCCTCGAGGTGGAATGATATAACATTATGGCATATAATATAATAATATACTATTACGCAGTCACTGCAGTATTATATGCACCTCTCATTTTTTGGTACAAATCACAGACGTTAACTTGCAAAAGAAATTCGTTTGGATATTGTTATATTTTACACGACATTATTACCTATGTGCAATTTAGGCTTAACACGACTATATTCAACAAGGGTGCCATTATTCTGCGTTATGCAGCAGCGAAAATAGTTTATCATTATCATGATATTAAAATACTATATATTGTATTAAACGAATAATATTATACTATAAACTATAATATTGTGTTAGGAATATATAGGTAGCAAGCTATGAGTTATAATAGGACTGTAACCTACAAGCATAGTGGCCGTATTCGATGTAAATTTGAGTGCAAAATTGCAACTCTAATCGGCGCTCTCATCAAAGTTTCGCTCTCCTGGAAGTTTCGTAAATAGGTACCTATTACTTATATAATATTATGAGTTCCCTATATTATAGGTCTGAGTGACATTCATGAGCCGCAACGATTTGTAGTCGAAATCATATGCACGAATATTATAGTTTATATAGTGTATATCATAATATGTATATTAAATAGGAACAACTATTATATTGGTATATGTGTATATTAACTACCGTGTTTATTGAAAATATATTAATTTGCGTTCACCGTTTCCGTAAAAGCAAAAAATAAGCATTGATTTCGTATCTATTATAATTAATAAATGACCTATCTGGTTTTTTAAAATGTACATACCATATTATACGTCTACTGATTTAAAACCAAAGTTGATAATATAAAACATGTGTTTTATTAAATCAATAAACTGTTTACTAGTCTTTGAACCGTGTTAATCATGATTTAATAGAGTTAAAAACAAATATGTATTTATTATGTACAATTAATGTGTAGTACATTATGATTACAAAAAAAAAAAAAAAATGAATTGGTTTATAATTTATTATTTATTATAATTTAAATAGGTATTTAATTAAATTTTTTTTTTTAAATTTATTTTTATAATTTTATAAATTCGTTTAGGATCAAAAATGTATTTATTGTTATAAAAAAAATATTATATAGGAGTTTCAGGTAGGCACTTATATAAGTTATAAGCTCATAAATTATATATTTCTTTTTTTTATAATGTTGTTTTACACGTTTTAGAGAAAGGCTGATGTTTGATTAATTTAGTTGTTTAAAACATGTTATAAATATCTCAACTTTGTTTTACCATTCAATTCACAATAACCACGTAAGCTGATAGTTGTATATACAAACACCGTGGGATATTCCATTATAAACTACAGCTTGTTGACATTAATAGTATAACAATAGTATAAATTATCAATTTAAAAAAAATAAATGTAAGCATTGTGATTTTTTTATTAGGTAAGAAAATATGATGGTCTTCACAACTCATAATTTATTAATATTCTCTTTGTGTTCATACTACACCTATATATTAAAATTAACTCTTAAAGTAGGTAATACCTTTCTTACATATTGAGGTTTTTTTTTATAACTTAACTATAGTATATCGTAATTTACAGAATCTAATCCCAGATAGCAAAAACAGATTTTTTTATCATTTTTTTGATATTATTTTTAATATGATATCATTCAATAAATTTTTTTTTTTTTTTTCATCAAATTCGTTGAAAAAATGTTTTAGAAATGATTTTAAAAATGAAAAGAATGACGGTTGCCCCGAGTTTGACATCAATAAAATATTACCAAATTATTGATTATGTGATTTCCAATTGTGTTATCATTAAAATATTTTTGAAAATAACAATTAATCAATACATTTGATTGTAATTAAAACGTAACATTTACAAATTATAATAAAACAATACTATTGTATTATCGATTTAATATTATTTCCATTTTATTTTATTAATATATATATTTTTTTTAATTGAGCTTAAGCCGGCAACTTTGGCCATTAGCTGTTTTTTGTTTGTAGGTTATTTGTAGCTGGGGGG